>JAHTLZ010000127.1:1094974-1151495 GCA_023846285.1 Phrynocephalus versicolor | reverse complement strand
ATTATTATTATTATTATTATTATTATTATTATTATTATTATTATTATGTTGTTGTTGTTGTTGTTGTTGTTGTTGTTGTTCTATTTGTCTTTTGTTCATGTTAAGGACTTACTCTATTTGTTTTATGTTCTATGCTGTAAACTGCTCAGAGTTCCTCTGGGAAAATTGGGTGATCTTTAATTTAAATATAAATAAAATGGCTTTTAGTAACAGGTGCATCACCGGGTGGAGTGGGGGACGGCCCTGATGCCTCAGAACAGTTCCTTTGCTGTGAAAACGATTCTAGGAAAAAGTTAGTTGTCTGCCCTGAGTATCCTTGGCAACGTACAAGTGGTAAATCCGGCAGGAGAAGGAGGACAGGTTACCTACCTGTAACTGTATTCCTTCGAGTAATCCTTTGTGAAATCACACATCCTATCCATCCTCCCGTCTCTGTTACACCCTCGGCAGTTGACGTGAACCGAGGGGAGAGGCTTGAGGCCAAGGTAGTTATAGGAGGGGGGACACTAACGAGTCTGATTGCTTGCCGTAGAAGCTCTGGAACATTCCCAGAGAGGCTCGATATATGTGCAAATCACCCTACATGTCATTCACAACGGGTACAAAGAAGAACTGGTGGATCTGAAAGGAGTAGATGGAAGAGAGACCCTCCCTCCCTATTACCAGTTTTCTTCTTCTTCTTCTTACTGGCAGATAAATTCTTGTTCTGTGCCGACTCCGAAGGTTATCTCTGGACTCAAGCCAAGCAGAACGAGGAAGGCGTGCCTGGGTGGGTGCCTGACGGCTGGCAGAGGAGAAAGGTGAGTCCCAGTTTGGTATAGACAAGGCAAGGCAAGCGGGGAGTAGGCAGTGTAATCCATCTCCCAGGCTGGTGGGAGGGAAGAGGGACCTTGCGCCTTACGCTTTGGGCTTGATCTTGTCGTCAAGACTTCTTTGGCCTTTATTTCATCTGGCCGTTGGGAGGGGACAAATTATTTGGATTTTTTAAAAAATATTTTGAATGTGTTTTGCTTTGATCCTTGGGTGCCTAGGATTCGAGAACTGCTTTTCGCACAGGTATCTTTTTTTTCCTCCATGGATCAAGCAGTCTTGAATTTCATCAGATTCTTTCCCTTGCCTTTTCAAGCCAAGGGTTGATCTCTAGGGCTTCCTACACCTCGAGGAGGCTGAGATGGGTGGGAGATATTTGATTTCCTCTTGCCTCAAGGGGGCAATTCCTGAACCCCGTCGGTCCCATTACTCTGTCGGTTCTGTCGTTCTCTGTAGCTCCACAGCGACAGAATCACCGCCCTGCATATCCTCGGAGACAGGATGGTAACAGCTTCCCATGATCGGGATGTGAAGATCTGGGAAGGCGGCACAATGAAGCTGGTGAGTGATTCCAAAGAGGGCCAGCTTTTGACAGAGCCTGTTGGGAGCCATCCATGCCATGAATTCCCTTCTGAACCTACTCTAAACCACAGTCCCTTTACCAGTGGGGTCTTGCTGGCTGTTGCAGATGGAAGCTAAAATCCACTGAATGTGTCATAAGAACATAAGTAGAGCCCTGCTGGATCAGGCCAAAGGTCCATCTAGTCCAGCTTCCTGTATCTCACCGTGGCCCCAACAAATGCCCCCAGGAGTGCACGAGACTCGATATCTGTCTCCTGACCCCACTCCCCTGCATCTGGCCCTTGAAGTACTCCAGTTTTAAGCCTGGAGATTACACATCCCCATCATGGTTTGTACCCTGTGATGAACTTTTCCTCCAGGAATCTGTCCAATCCCCCTTTCAAGGCATCTGTCTTGGTGCCATCACCACATCCTGTGGCAGGGAGTTCCACAGACTAATAACATGCTAGGTAAAAAAAAATCTTTTGTCTGTTTTCACCCTCCCAGCCCTCAATGTGAGTGTATGTCCCCTAGTTCTGGTATTTTGTGAGAGGCAGAAGGGCGTCCCTCTATCCACTTTACTCGTGCCTTGCATTATTTTGTACATCTCAATCCTATCCCCCCCTCAGGCACCTTTTTTTCCAGCTCTCCCCCATGTTTACTAGAGACTTGAAGGCACATAATATTTAATAGGCTATCATGTCCTTTTCTACATAGCAAGCAATGAAGTGGTTCATTGCTCCCTCCTTTGGTGGATGCTCTAAGGCAGTACAATTTGACCAAGGTTAATGGTCAAGTTAACAGGAATGGCTTTATGTTTTGGGCAGGAGACAAACACGGTGGGGAATCGAACCCCTTGCCTTGGGTCTTTGTAGACAAGTGTCCCGTTCTCTTTGGATTATCCAGGCGGCCTCTACTTAATGTGACCCTGCGCCCTTCCTTCCATTCTCTAATCTACTTTCCCTCTCCTTTTGGTGACAGCTGGGCCAGTTCCGTTGCCGTGCCCCGGTTTCTCAACTCAAGCCTTGTCCTCGGGCAGGCCCTCCGCTCCTTCTGATCGCCGGTGACATCTTAGGCAACGTTTACTTTTTCGAGTGGCGCGGCTTCTGCCGTTGAGGTCCCAGCTGTCCTCCTGTAAGAATTTCAGCCTCCTCCATGTTCATAAGCATCCCGCAAGCGCCCCTCGACCTGGTCAACGGGGAGTTGGGAGTGGTGGTTGCCTAGCAACCGAGTCTAGGCCAAAGCCAAGCCATGCCAACCAAAGATGACAAATAAAAATGTATTGAAAGCTGAGCTGACCTTCACTAGTATCTAGGTCTTACAACGTTCTGAGCGCAACTGCAAAAGTGAATAACACTTGTTGGAACTCCAGACAATATCTTCATTTGTCTACACAAATCCAAGTCTCTCTATAGTCAGAGTTTAGGTTCCTCTATCCATCTAGTTAGCTACTTAGTTATGCTGGGGAATGTGACCCATCCTTCGGAAAGCTGTTAAAACCATCTCTAATATCCTATCCACCTTGATTTTTAATATATTAAGATCCACTGAAATTTAGGCTGAGAATTCAGTTGCAAACTCTCTGTGTATTTTACGCCAAATCAACAGCCAAACTCCCTCAAGGGTGAGCTCGCATTGTATTTTCCCTCCAAAATTCCTGACTAATTCCTTGTCAGGAAGATTGGATTAAAATGTAGTAGGAGTAACATTCATAGTGATGTGTAGGTATATTTCCACCACTCCTCCTCAGGGGTGTGAGAACTTGAAGAAGCTGTTTGTTTTAAGGGGAATAACATAGAAAAAGGGAAAATCCCCACAGGCTTTCTCCCCCAGATCTACCAACCCTGACATGTTCCAGACTCAAGACCACATAAGCAGTTTTCCCCTGCATTTATTGAAAAATAAAGTGACAGTAGTTATTTTGTGTCTCTGCCACAATCGAGCATACATCCAACAAAAGCAAGGAAGAACATTAAAGGAAGCAGAAGTCCTTGATTGTTTAACAGGTGCCTTAGTTTGACATTCAAATACAGCAGAATAAGGCCCCTATTCCGCAATGATCAACAGTAGCTGCTCTCGTTAGAGACTAGTTTTTCCTTCCAATTTTAAGTGTCAAAAAAATCATTGATCAAGGCTGAGTCTCTCTTGGCTTGAAGGCACTTAAAATGTCACGGGTTTTCAGCACATTCATCATCGTACCTTTCACCAGAGCTGTGTAAAATTGAAACGCACTTTGAGGAGGTACTTCATGCGCACCTGGCAAGGGTCATAGACAATGAACTCGTTGTAGTTCAGAGTGTAACCATGGGGGTTGACGACTCCAGTTTCCACAGCAGGGCCCATGGGTATTACTGCTCCGTCCCTGCCAAAGAAAATAAAGAGACGTCCTATAGAAGATCCATGTTGGCGAACCTGTGGCATGGGTGCCAAAGGTGGCATTTGGAGCCCTTTCTGTGGGCACCCGACATCGCCCCTTCACAGCCACCTCCATTCAGGTTAAATTGCTGTATTGGCACTTTGCAAAAAAAAAAAAAAATAGTGGGTTTTGAATCACAGTTTGGGCACTCGGTCTCTAAAAGGTTCGCCATCACTGCCCTAGATCATGCAACAGGGGTGACTGAAACAAGCCATACTTCGGACGACCTTGATTCCACACTAAACAATTATGTGCCCTGAAGCTCATCCTGGATTATAGTGACCCTTCCTTTCCAGGATCACAACAAGATAAAGAACATCTTGTTTCGCCTCCATCCTAGCTTTTGAGATTTTTTTTTTTTTTTTAGCCATTGTTCCCCTACTTCCAGATCTATCTTATCAGCTGGAAACTGGACTTCTGCGGCCTTTCCTGGGTTGGGACACTAAACAGGAATCACAAGTGGTTTATATGTGAAAGGCAGGCCACCTACGAAATGCTAGGGATTTCCAAATAGGGCTAGCAAAAATATTTTTTTTAAAAAAATCCCCTACCTTGGAAATTTGTTGACAGCGTTGATCATAACATTACTGGGCTAGCAAGGACCAACAATTCGGTTGGTAGTTTCCTATACAGTGCAGTGGTACCTTGTATAAAGGAATTAATTCATTCCAAATGAAATTATGTTAAGGAAAATTTCCTTTATACAAATTTCCCATAGGAATGCATTGAAAATAGAGTGATCCTATTTTTATGTTGTACAGATTCGCCCCACAGGCAATTATGTATGTTAAGGAAATTTCCCCTACCTCCAGAACTTTTTATGTTGTACAGATTTTATGTTATACAAACTGTTTGTTATACAAGGGTCTACTGTACTCCTGATTTTTAATCCAGGCAGCAAATTATCCCCCCCCCCCGGCCAAACTCACAATGTAATGCTATTGGCTGGCGATGGAGCCAATTTGCCAAGCCCTTTGGTACTGTGTTTTCCGGGTGGCAATTTCTCCGCCTCTGGATTCGCCTCCAGCAGTTCGTTGCACTGGCCCAGAGCCACCTGCAGGCAAGAAAAAGTGCTGAAACCTGAGCCCTGATTCAGACATCACAAGATTCCTAACTGTGCAAACGAATGTGGGAATGGCACCTGGCTGGAAAATAGTACCTGTGAAAGGGATCTGGGAGTCTTGGTGGACCACAAATTGAACATGAGTGAGCAGTGTGATGACGTGGCCAAGAAAGTCAACGTGATTCTTAGTTGCATCAACAGAAGCATTGTGTCTAGATCAGTGGTTCTCAACTTGTGGGTCCCCAGATGTTCCTGGACTGCAATTCCCAGAAGCCTCCACCACTCACTGCACTGGAAGGGATTACTGAGAGTTGTAGTTCAGGAACATCTGGGGACCCACAGATTGAGAACTGCTGGTCTAGATCAAGGGAAGTGATAGTACCACTCTATTCTGCTCTGGTCAGTCCCCATCTGGAGTACTGTGTCCAGTTCTGCTCACCTCAATTTAAAAAGGATGTTGACAACCTCGAGCGGGTCCAGAGGAGGGCGACCAAGATGATTGAGGGTCTGGAAGAAATGTCTTAAGATTTAGGAGGAGTGGCTTAGGGAGCTGGGAATGTTTAGCCTTACAAAAAGAAGACTGAGAGGGGATATAACTATGTTTAAACATTTGAAAGGATGACACATTGAAGAAGGGACTGGTTTATTTTCCATGGCTTCAGAGATTAGGACGTGGGGCAATGGTCTCAAACTACAGGAAAAGAGATTCAATTTAAACATTAGGAAGAACTTGATGACAGTTGGAGCTGTTCGGCAGTGGAATACGCTGCCACGGAGGGTGGTGGAGTCTCCTTCTTTGGAGGTTTTTTAAGCAGAGGCTGGATGGCCATCTGTCGGGAATCCTATGATGGAGGTTCCTGCATGGCAGGGGGCTGGACTGGATGGCCCTTGAGGCCTTCTCCAACTCTATGATTCTATGATTCCTAGCAGTTTTAATTCTACTCAGCGGGCAGGGAATGAAAGGTGATGGACCTGTTGGTGGACTAGCTCAATCCCAAAGGGCCTAGGAATAGACCGTGGGGGAATCTGGCTTGACACCCAGAGACCTAAACCACCAGGTGACCTAGCAGTCAAAGGAAGATCCTACCTCGGAGAGCAGGAGCAGCCCAACGTCTTTCTCACGGGTCGCGAAGCAGTAATTGGCACTCTTGGAGGACATGTCTGCAAAATAGATCCCTTTCCCAAACTTGGTGGGGGAGGGGGAGAGAAGAGTAAGTGTCGCCAACTCCACCACCACCACCACCACCCCAAACCCATGGAGCTGAGAGCTACAGGTGGAGCTGTACGGGGAGATGAGGAGACTCACCATGTAGCCCGTGATGGGGGCCTCCGGCGGCGCCACCCGCAACCCCTGGCTCAAAATCCCCGCCCAGTTGCCCAGACGGGATCCGTGCCACAGCAGCATCCTAGGAACGGAAGGAAGGGAGGGAAGGATCCATGAGAGCCGAGTTCTTGGCGGGTTGAGGTTCTCCTCGCCAGCAACTCTCTTTCCGCTCACCGGTTGGGCAGGTCGGAGCGGAAGGCGGAGCCCAGGTGGCCGCTCTGCTTGTTCAACACGAAGACTTCCAGCAAGGTCATTGAGTAATCCTTGTGAGTTGGGGCGTGAGTGGATGAGAGGTAGCGGATCAGAAGCTGGAGAAAAGCAGCAGGAGACGTCAACAGCAGGAGAAGGGATTGCCCCCTTTCTCCAAAAAGCCCGGCTTTTAGAGGCAAGACGGAGGCAAAGAATCTTGGGCCTAACATGTTTCGGACTTCAGCTCCAGACACCAAGGCAATAACAAAGAACCAGGCTTTTTGGTGGTGGCCCCATTTCTGGATTAAGTTCCCTACTGAGGCATGCTAGTCTCCTTCCCTCCTTATGCTCAAAAAAACCAGTGACAACAGAATTATTCAAAGCTGCCTTCCACAACTGAATCTCTGCGATGCTGTTATTTCCTTCGGTATGAATTTTAAACCTATATAGCATGACTCCACTAACAATAGGATCTTTGGATTTTTTAATCTTATATTTAATTAAACATATTTAATTAAAAATCTCAGAAATACTGTAGGTCTTTATGAATATTTCCAAGGTGTATTTAATAGAACTGATCACTAGAGGGAACCCGAGACTGTGTGTTGGGGGCCTGTGGATATCCACCTTACAGCTGGAAATATTTTGTAGGGATAGGCATTTGTTTAGTAACCAGTAGTTTATGAAACGAACCACGTGAGCCCAGGTGGTCCTCTGAACCGGCTGATACACGCAGATCCAATTGCTTTACCCTTCTCTGTCTCGCACAGGGTTAAAATCCAACGAGGAAGCAGGCTGCGACGTCATCTTTCCTGCTTCGTGCTGCTGGCCAATCAAAGAGGGAGGCGGGATGATATCCTGTCACTGCACAGCTCCGGATTGGCCAGTATCATGGATCTAGCACAGATGACGTCCTCGTTGGATTTTAACTCTGTGCGAGACAGAGAAAGTTAAAGCAATTAGATCTGCATGTGTCAGCTGGTTCCACCTGGGCTCGCGTGGTTCGTTTTGTAACATACTGGTTTCAAAACAAAATGCCCATCCCTAGTATTTTGCTATGCTGGGTTTTGTAGGGGTCTGAGTATGAACCTGCCCCGAGTCATGCTTGCGCTAAGGATACAGTCTATAAACCAGTCAAAGAACGAGAATGAACAATTGTGGTCCAAGACCTCTGGAAGGACCATCTCTCCCCACTCCAGTCTTAAGTCCTATGCGGTCCCTCCTCTCTGTTTCCCAATGCATACCTGGAAGTCCGGACTGTCTTTGTCCAAAGGTTGGATCTCGCAGCCCAGCCCTTGGTAGCTCCGGTCGAGTGGATGCTGCTGGTCCAACAGCTCCGACTGCACGGCTTTGATCCCAATGCGGATCTCACTGAGGGCCTGGAGGAATAAACAAGAAACCAGTGGGGGGTCGAGAGGCACAAAACTTGACCAGATCCTGGAAGGAAGGATTGCGCCTTGCAATGTTCTCCGTCAGGTATGTAAAAATTGTGTCTCCAAACTCAGCCAACATTATTGGGGCAGCCCCCAGAATGTTCCGGCCAGCAGGGGATTATGGGAGGTGTAGTCCAAAAAGTAACATTTCCAGTCTCCCAATCGACTTCATTGCTTTCCTCTGAACATGTTCCAGATTGCTGGCAGCGTTCTTAAAGTATGGCACCCAGAACGGGACAGAGTCCTCAAGATAAGGCCTGATCACTGTGCGCCATCAAGCTACTTCAAATTTTACGAGCACCCTAATAAGTTTTGATGAGGCATGTGAGATGTTCAGCAAACAGTTTCCATAACCACATCTTGCCAAGCTTCCATGGCCTACTAGGGATTTGAACTCAGGAATTCTGGTACTGAGTTCAATGCTCCATGAGCTACAACCTACTGGTGCTCTGATGATGGCAGAGAGGCTATTGACTCATTTGAACATCAATCTCTCCCCACCAAATAATGAGTTCCCAGCCTAGTTTCCTAGTCTCAGTTGTGCTGTTGCACTGGGCCTGCCTTACCTCCAGTAGCTGCATCTTCTCTCGCAACGCCTGGTCCGTGTTGATCAGCGGGGGAATTTTCAGCCTGCCCAGGCATGGAAAGAGAAAGACAATAGGAAATGCTGGAGGCTGAGACGTCACAGGCACAAGTTTGCACAGAAAATGTATATTTTGCCACCAGAAGCATGGCACAAGTTGCTGTTGGTCTCAGAGGCCTTCCTGGAGCCAAACTACCCTAAGGAATTGTATACAGCAGGATACACCCATATCCAGGGATTCAGTATATGTTACTTATCCACGGTCTGGAAATATTATACAGTGATACCCCCGTATCTGCTAATTCAGCATAGGCTGATTCAGTTATCCACGGTTACCCCCCCCAAAAAATAAATAAATAAATAAATAATTCCCTTGTCGCAAATAGGTGCCACAAAGCAAGTTACTGTCGCAAAGTGGTGCTGCGGGGTGTGTAGTGTGCTGACAGGACGGTCACTCTTATCTGTGGATTTCAGTATCCGCAGGGAGGCCTGGAACCAATCCCTTGGGGATATGGGGGTACTACTGTACATAGCATGGTATCTGGCTCCTTCTAGTGCTCAGTTTTAGTAATCCATGTCAAAATATATTTTCTGGATTTTTCCCCTTTAGTATATATTTAGCATTTGCTATTATCTTCAGGTACTTCCTATTTTTAGTATAATATTGTCTTTTAATGATGTAAGGCAGCTTGGGTCCTTCTAGAGGAGAAAGATGAGGTAAATGTTATAATATAATATAATATCTTCTGGATATAATATAATATAATATAATATAATATAATATAATATAATATAATATATAAAATCTTCTAGAGGAAAAAGATGAGGTAAATGTTATTATAATATAATATAATATAATATAATATAATATAATATAATATAATATAATATAATATAATATAATATAAAAGGCTAATTTGGAAAGCTGGTTAAAAATCAGTGGCTAGTGGAGTAGATAGAAATACATACCTGCCATATGAACAAGCAAAAAACAAACAAACAAACAAACAAACAAAAACAAAAAACAGGAGTTGAGAGAGACCCAGTCCAACAGGTGGAAGGCAGCCCCAACCCCCAGCCCAGCTCACCCAAAATCGTGGGGAATTCGAGTGTAGAACTCATTGCAAGCTTCTAGCAAGGGGCGGCCCATCTGCTTCCGCTTGAGACACGCCTCCACCTTTTGCAGAGACTGGTACCCTAGGCGGATCTGTTCGGCAGTCAGCTTTCCTGGAGCAGAGGCAGAAGAGAGAGAGAGAGAAGCTGGACTGAAGGTAGCCTTGGGTGTTTCAATCTCCCAAAGAAAGAAAGAAAGAAAGAAAGAAAGAAAGAAAGAAAGAAAGAAAGAAAGAAAGAAAGAAAGAAAGAAAGAAAGAAAGGAAGGAAGGAAGGAAGGAAGGAAGAAAGAAAGGAAGAAAGAAAGGAAGAAAGAAAGGAAGAAAGGAAGGAATTTACTATTTATTTGAAATAAGGTGTCAACTTCTCGGCTGATGTACAGAGACTCATTATTTCTTGTCCTTTTTTTCACCTCAAGAGGAAAAAAATAGCAGAAGGGAGTTAGAAACCCATAAAATCATGCTGGCTCAGCAGACTAAGGCTCCAAAAACTGTCAGCTACAAAGTCAGCAGTTTGGCGGTTCTAATCCCGGGTGCCACGCAGCAGAGCGAGCTCTTGCTGATAACCCCAGCTCCTGGCAACCTAGCAGTTCAAAAGCATGTCAATGCAAGTAGAAAAATAGGTACCCCTGTAAAAAAACGGGAAGATAAAACAGCGTTTCCTGTAAAAACAGTATTTCCATGCCGGCCACGTGGCCGTGGACTTGCACAACATTGGCTCTTCAGCTTGAATACGGAGATGAGCACCACCCTAGAGTCGGACACAATTAGCATGCGTGTGCGGGAGGGGGGGGAACCTTTACTTTTCCTAAAATCATGGCAAGTGTTCACATGCACTTTGTCCTAAATGGATGCAGCTTTTTGTATGAATGTGTGTGTGTGTGTGTGTGCTTGTTGTGTGTGTACTTTTTAAAAGTGGAGTTACAATGTAAATTTTCAGACTTTGCTAGAAACACTGTCTGTTCTTTACTAAAAGGGATTCTCCCCATGTTCCTACTGTGGAAATTCTCGGCTAAGATGTACCGGCATTCGGCTAGGAACACTGACCTAACGGAGCCTTCCTGGTATCGTACTTCATCTCCATCACCATCTCTTCCATCGTGCGAATGTTGCAGATCAGCTCCACCAAGGCCTGGACCCGGGGCTCCAGCAGGGACATGGGCTTGGAACACAAGGTGGTTTTCTGCAAGGGACCTCCTTCTTCCTTGTCCTGGCAGGAGTGAAAAGAGAAGAGAAGGTGGAGCAGAACATCTCTTGGACCACTGCACCCCCTCCGTGCTCACTCCCTCTCTCCAAGCCTCACGGCGTCACTGGCTTCATAGTCCAGGTGAAGGAGGTCGTATTTTCCCGGAACCTTCTGGAAGTTCCCCCGCTTGGCCCACTCATTCTTGGTTTTGTCTAGGAATCTAGTCAAAGAGAAGGCAGAAGACCAGTGAAAGGAGACGGAACATCAAATGGATTTGGGAATTCTTAAAACAGTTTTAGCTGGACTCACTTCTTGGAGAAGATGTCTTTGGCTTTGGCTAAATCTCCAGCACAAGTCACTAGGGAGTGCTGACCTGGCTTCCCCACTAGGAAGGAGAAAGGGCAGAAAGGAGATAAATGAGAAAAGAAAAATGGTGGTGTATGAAGGGTCAGTTTGTTCTATACAAATAATACCTTTGTTTACGAGTACAGTGGTACCTTGTATAAAGGAATTAATTCGTTCCAAATGAAATTATGTTAAGCAAATTTTCCTTTATACAAATTCCCATAGGAATGCATTGAAAATGGAGTAATCCCATTTTATGTTGTACGGATTTTCCCCATAGGCGATTATGTTAAGCAAATTTCCCCTATCTCCGGAATTTTTTATGTTGTACAGATTTTATGTTATACAAACTGTTTGTTATACAAGGGTCCGCTGTACCTTGGTTTACATAACAGAGTCAGGAGGACTTGACAGATTTTATAATTAGTCGCACACCTATGCAATCAAATAAGATTGGTGGTTGAACATTTATAAATCTTAACTTCTGCATATATCTCCCTCTCTCACTGAGGCTTTGATAGCAGTGAATTCACTCAAATTATGTCCCTGTTGAACATCAGAGGTGCACTGCACCTGAATACGGCTGTCATACAGTCTGAGAGCCACTGTAGGTGGAAATCTCCAGATTTCCCTTTCATTTCGCCTATACAGCTTTCCACGGGATCAGTTTTTGCAGATTCACTTATCTAAGATTTGAAAATATTAAAAGAAAAATCACCCAAATATCTATTTTTGACTATGTAGTCACCAGAATTGGTCTCTAGGGGGAGCCAAAGATCATGCAATGTACAGGCGTACCTCAGACCACGAACACCTCGGTTTATGTAATTTTCAGTTCAAGAAAAATAAATCCACTGGAAATGATGCCTCTGTTTACGAATATTTTCCCTCACTACCATGGTTTATGTAAAGCACTGTGGAGAAAAAAGTACCCAGAATGGATGGCACCCCCATGCATTTCCACTTTACAAATTTTCTGGAACACAAAACGTCTCGGAGAACATATTAACTTTGTAAATCGAATCTACATTTTTTTTTCATTATCCATGGGGAAGGCATTTGGAAGAGATTTCCTATGGATACTGCTTTTTCAGTCAGAGATTTTCGAGGCAGGCCTGGGCTCTTCTCTCTCTCTTTTCTTTCGGAAAGAGTTGCCTTTCTCCTCTTTGGCTGAGGTAAATTCCGTCCGCTCGTCCTTTTACAACCAAGTTCCCTAAGCCTGACTCACCGCGCCCCCAGCGCATCCAGACGCTGTAGTTGGGTGCTCGGTCGTCCTCAAGTAACTGGATGAGATAGTACTTGTTGTTGTTGAACTGCAGGTTCGTCTGAGAGGAAGCAAAGAGACGTAGGTGAGAGGTGAAGACCTATCCCATCTTCTCCATAGCCGCCAGGCCAATTCCCTCAGGGATCTGCCTCAAAAGCACCTACAAAAACGTCCAGGCCCTGGCAGAAATGACTGTGCATTGTTCAGGACAAAAACCTGCCATGGAAAGTGTCTACGGGCCATAGGTTTTTTTTCGCGGGGGGGGGGGGCAGCCAGACAATGATACGAACATAAGTAGAGCCCTGCTGGATCAGGCCAAAGGTCCATCTAGTCCAGCTTCCTGTATCTCACAGTGGCCCCACCAGATGCCTCTGGGAGCACACCAGACTAGATCTCTGTCTCCTGATACCACTCCCCTGCATCTGGTCCTTGTAGTCCCCTGGTTTTAAGACTGGAGATGACACATCGCCATTATGGTTGGTAACCTGGGATGGACTTTTCCTTCAGGAATCTGTCCGATCCCCTTTTGAAGGCATCCAGGCCAGATGCCATCACCACCTCCTGTGGCAGGGAGTTCCACAGACTAACAACATGCTGGGTGAAAAAAATATTTTTTGTCTGTTCTTAATCTCCCAGCCCTCCATTTGAGTGTATGTCCCCTAGTTCTGGTATTTTGTGAGAGGAGAAGAGATTCCCTCTATCCACTTTGCCCTGCATAATTTTGTATGTCTCAATCATATCCCCCCTCAGGCGCCTTTTTTCAAGTTGGCTGGTTATGGTTCCTCACATGCTCTCGACTGGGCCACCCTAGACTTTTTATTGTTCTTTTACACCATGGCTTTCTCCAAGACGATCTCCAGATCTCCTCGTCATTTCCCCCCACTTCTCAGCTATTGTGTATACACAATGTGCCAGGCAGATGACAAAGGCCACCCGGGAAACTTTTGTGGCCAAGATGGAGGCTTGGAAATGGGAATTCCAAACAGGACACTAAGGCAACGGACAAAACAGACACCCTCCTCCAGAGTATAGCGCCTGAGCTTTACCACAGAACTAGCAAGAGGCCTGTGTGACCAATAAACCCAACTGCTTAGCAAGTGCAGGACAGTCCTTAAGGAGCCCAGCTCTGTCCTCCAATACTGATCTAATGGTTGGAACTCTCCCTAACATAAAATACCTGAGGGCAGTTAAATCACAAATGGGCAATTAAGAGTCATTAACTTTACAAAACATCTGCCCTCATTTGTTGATATGGGCCAATCCAGCTGCCCCAATCGCTGGACTTTTTTTCTCAGCATCTTTGGGAATTATCACGAGAGGCACCTGCACGATGACACTGATCGCTACAATACTGCCTCGAACTAGACAGGGGCCTCAGAGGAAACGACCAGCGTGCTGCCACAGCCTGACTACCACCATCACAGGCTGCCCGAGGTAGCTGCCTCTTTCTGCCAGCAGCTCTGTCAAAGAACAACACCCCATCTGTCGTCGACTCTCATTTAAATAGCCAGAGTCAGTAAAAACGGCTGCCATCCACTCACCTGATTTAACATCACATCATAAACGTCCTCTCCTTCACAATAAACGTGAGCCTTCCGTAGGTGGGAGACACAGGGAAACAGAAACGGGGAGAGGAAGAGAGAAAAGTTAGAAAATGACTCTGGCACCACCACCACCACCACCAATCAATCAGTTAATCTCAGGACTGCTAGTTGCCAACCACTAGAATAAACAGTGTATGGAAATAAGCATGATGGGACATGGTGTGAGTTGTTAAGCTGAATACAGTGGACCCTTGTATAACAAACGGTTTGTATAACGTAAAATTTGTACAACATAAAACATTCTGGAGATAGGGGAAATTTGCTTAACATAATTGCCTATGGGGCGAATCCATACAACATAAAAAAGGGATCACTCCGTTTTCAATGCATTCCTATGGGAAATTTGTATAAAGGAAAGTTTGCTTAACATAATTTCATTTGGAACGAATTAATTCCTTTATACAAGGTACCACTGTATAAACTGCACATTTCGGCCTTGTATTAGATCTTATCTAAGGTACTGTATTTAGAGAAATAGTCATAACAAGCTAGCAGCGCGGGGCATGGTTAGCTGCTCTTGGTCAGTTATGTCATATGATATCTGGAAGCTTCGAGCAAGACGATGAGGGGACCGAGAGAAGCCATTATTATGCTTAGGATCTCTTCGAGCAATGGAGCTCACCTCAGTTAGGTAGAGTAGGAAACGTTAGTTTAGGAGAAATCTTGAATGTAATCAGTCAGGATGACTTAGATTTATTATTTTTAGGGAAATAAAACTTTTGATTGATAGATGTTAAGGTTTTGATACTTTTTGATACTGTTTCTGGATTCGTACTTTTGCATTTTAGAATAGAAAATAAAATACAACTTTTGAAAAGGTAACGTGGCCTCTTGTTTTGAAAAGAACCCAAAGGTAAATCAGAAGGAGAAGGTGTTTTGGAGTATTTTGTCTCAGAGAAAAGGAATTCTCTTTACTTTGGAACTTGGCCAGTACAATCCCTTTTGAATACATCTTCCCAAATGTATTCTTGTGGTATACTGGACAGAGGATTGGTCTAGACTAGCTGAATATTCTGACTCCAGCAAGTCTAGTCTTATGTTCTTGGTGACCTTTTGTACCAACCGTAGTAGATTCTTTACCTTCCCCAGCTTGGCAGTGCACTCTGGGTCAACTGGTGCCTTCCCTTTCACAATTAACGTCTTCACCGTCTCTGCAAGGAAAATAAGGGGAAGAATTAGAGCAGGATGGTGGGTTTTTCTTTGTCCCACCCTCCAGATACAGAATTCACAGCATTATTTTTTTAAAAAATCCAAGTTGCTAGTCCTTAAGGCGATTAGTTTGAAACTGCACGACACGGGAGCTGGAAGTGCTATACTTCGCTACAATGACTTCATGTACCTCTACAGATTCCTGGTGTTCAGTTGTGATGATAAATAATGGAGGGTTGTTTAAAATACACCTCAATGACACCAGACTGTCATGCTTTGAATGGCAAGAAGTAAGGCTCATGACCCAACCACCACAGGTTTGTGCTTGGCTCTTACCTGTGCTAATCCCTCCCCCCTGAGAGGTTGGGGCATCTGCTCTGCTTCGGGTCTTCTTAGCAGGAACAGCGGTTTCCACCGTCAAGCCTCTGTTGCTCAGCTGACATCCTTCGTCCTCAGCCTCTGCAGCATCTGGATGACAAATGGAAAACAATGTTCATAAAAATCCAGAAATCACCTCCAGAGGTCTTTGGTTCCACTGGCATAATGCTCTAATACAGGGCTGTCCAACTTTGAACAGCTCACGGCCTACCTGCCGCTTCTGTAGGCCCCCGTGGTCAACAGCAGTAGCGGGTCGACGATTTAGGCAGTGGCAGGGGGCGGTGGGGGTGGCAGCCGACGGACGGTGGCAGGGGTGGGGGGTGGCTGGGTCAGCGGGGCGATGGCGGCTGGGGTGACGGTGACAATGGCGGTGGCAGGGGCAGCAGCTGTGGTGGGGGTGGCAGCAATGGCGGCAGTGTCGGGGGTTGGGTCGCAGCAGTGGCAATCGCAGTGGCGGCTCCAGTGGTGGGTGGCAGCCATGAAGGCAGGCCCAGGCCAGCTTGCTGGGCCCATTTCGTGTCTCCGGCAAGCGGGGCAGCAAGAGGGCCTGGGCCCACCTCTGCGGCCACCGCTCGTGCTGCCAGAACACCCAAACGGGCCCAACAGGCCAGCCTGGGCCTGCCGCCGCCGCCAGAGAAGGCAAATGAATGGGGGGGGAATCTCCCCCCAACATAGGGACCTGATGGACGACCCCTGAAGGTGCTGCAGGCGACTGGTCGCCCGTGGTCGAAATCTTGTGCAGGCCTGCTGTAATAACAGTCAGGAAGTTTTTCCTGCTATCCAGCTGAAATCTGGCTTCCTATAATTCGAGCCCATTATTACATGTCTTACATGTGGGGATGATGGAGAACGGAACCTGCCCCTTCTCTGTAGAACTACCGTTCAAGTCTGATCATGTCTCCCTGTATTCATCTTTCTTCAACGGCAAACATGCCCAGTTCTTTCAGTCTTTCCTGACTGGGCTTGGTTTCTAGTTCCCCGTATCGTTCTTGTTGTCCTCCTCTGAACTTCCTCCAGTTCGAGGAAAAACTGGAAAGAATTCTTCACACATTGCCTTATATTATTAGGTTCGTTATGTGACTTATACCGCCCCAATTCAGCTGACATTTCTTTCGTTTATGGCCGTGCCCAGAAAAAGAGGGTGAGAACAGCCGCATGGCACCACACAGGGCATAATCCCAGGGCATACTAGCTTGAGGATGACAGGGCGTGTAGTCCAGAGGCGTCATTTGAAAACGTCTCCAGTGTTTACCATCCATCATCATACCCGACTTCCTGCGTTCCATCCGGCGCTCGAACCCAGTCCGGCTGTTGATCTGCACCATGCGGGTGGTGTCCAGCATGTAGCGTGTCCGGCCGACTGTCACATCAATCGTGGACTCCTTGTGACCGTTCCTCGCTGCCTGCAAGGCCAGGCACGTGTCTGCTGGGTACGCGAGCCATTCGTCTTCCTGATCCCCTTGCCACTGCCAGATAAAGTCTGCACAGGAGCAAAGAGACCAGACAAGAGAGCACACCGAACAGGGACGGAGAGAGAGCAGAGACGAGAAATTCAGCAGATCTACAGCATGGCAAATGGGAAGGAACTCATGGGGACTGCCTAGCAATCCCTTAGAGCAAAGCAAAGTGTTCTGCTTATATACCGCACCATACCACTTTAAGTAGTCTCTGGGCGGTTTACAAATTTAATTACAGTGTGCAGGCTACACATTGCTCCCCCAGCAAGCTGGGTACTCATTTTACCGACCTCGGAAGGATGGAAGGCTGAGTGAACCTTGAGCCTGCTACCTGGGATTGAACCCCAGGTCGTGAGCACAGTTTTACCTGCAGTACAGGCATTTAACCACTGCGCCACAAGGCATGTCCAAACTTAGATCTTCCTTATGTTTTGGACCACAACTCCCATAATTCTAAGTTTAGATTGCCAATGGCAAAGGACTGTGGGAGCTGCGGTCTAAAACATCTGGAAGGCTGAAGTTTGGACAAGCCTGCCTTAGAGCAGTGGTTTTCAACCTGTGGGTCCCCAGATGTTCTTGGGCTAAACCTCCCAGAAGCCTTCATCACTCGCTGAGCTGGCCAGGATTTCTGGGAGTTGTAGTCCATGAGCACCTGGGGACCCAAGGTTGGGAAGAGGATTGAACAACCAACTAGCACATAGAATCTTACCCAAAGTGAGCCCCAAGAATTAAACTTTTGACCCCTGGCTCCACACTCTGGCACCCAACTCACTGAGCTACCCGGATATCAAATATCATGGATAACAAAAAACACAGAAGAGCATCACTCACAGGAGTCCCGATCTCGGACCGCTGCAGCCACCCGGGTTTCCTCTCCGGAGTGTTTATCCTGCCGCACCATCCTTCGTAGATGCACGCAGGCGTCATCGAGGTCGGCTGAGACCTTCCCTGCCCTGCGGGAAACATCACTGTCCACGTGATGCAGGCCTGGCCAATCCCAGCAGGCCCACCCCTGTAAGGCCAAATCAGAGACCACCACCCCTCCAACTCACCGAGCTGCCTGGCTCAGGACCTCACTCTGCGCAGGGGTAAACTGCTGCCATCGGTTGCCTCCGGTCTCCCACTCCCAGCGCAGCTCCAGGTCAGCCCCTGTGGCGCTGGGCTCTCCATTCTGAGCCTCGGGGGACTTGCGTTTTCGTCCCATCTATGATCTGGAGGCGGGGCTCTTGTAAAAGGCTAGGCAGCCCCTTCACAATAATCTAAATATCCAGAACAAAATGAACGCTCTGCTGTTTTCTCTGCCACAAGGGCTCTTGTATTCTCACTCCCAGCTCCTGGCACAAGTAAGGGTCCCTCCCAATTAAAAGCCCCCCAAACCAGACCGCATTCTTCCGCTTGGGCCAGGAACACAACCCGACACATGCAAATAAACAGAGATGTCCTACCTCGAGTAACAACTGTGCCGTGTGTTTTAAAGCATGCATTTGTGTATTTATGAAGCCACATGGGTTTGGTTTCATAGATTCGTGATAATCTGTGCCTCTCTGATATTGTTCTGAATCTTAGTCTTAAGCCTGCTACAGTTTTATGGAATATGCTCTTGAGTTTATTTGAAGTAGAACGTGTATCAGAGATAAGAAGAAGTTTGTTCAACCTTTACAAATGCGTGACATTGGTGGTGGTAGTAGTGGGGAAACACCTTATTGGCATTCTATGTCAAAGTAGCAACCAAAGAAAAATCCAGCAGTTCCAACAATAAAACTAATGTAACATCATGTGTGTTACATATGTGTTGTTTTCTATGTAAACTGCTCAGAGTTCCCATCAGGAAAATCAGTGGGGTATAGAAATAGATAGATAGAGAGATAGATAATGCAATTCATCTTAAGCAGGTGTAGATCAGCAAGAGGATTTTGGCATAGAAGTGTTTTCATTACACTCAAGGTGGGAGAAAGGAAAACAACCACATCCCCTGAAATATCAGAGGTACTGAGGTATTTCTCCTGATACCACTCCCCTGCATCTGGTCCTTGAAGTACCCTGGTTTTAAGTCTGGAGATTACACATCTCCATCATGGTTTGTAACCTGTGATGGACCTTTCCTCCAGGAATCTGTCCAATCCCCTTTTGAAGGCATCCAGGCCAGATGCCATCACCACATCCTGTGGCAGGGAGTTCCACAGACTACTATCAAGCGGTTTACAATTTCTCTCTTATTTCTATGTATGGACATGCATGTACATTATGCATGCAGGATTTGACAAGAACATGTCTCTACCTGATTCTGGGGGAAAGCCCTTCTCCTGCACAACACAGGCCACCCCATAAGACAGGGGTGTGTTGCATTTTCAAGAGGAATGGTTTGGTAAGGAAGGCCAGGGAAACCACACATGCCAACTTCTTATAATTTCAGCATTCACACACACACCCATCTGTCCACCCAGAAGAAGAGTGCGCTTTCCAGTGTGCAAGCAAGGTACGCCCCCAACACCGCAACATAAAACACATTACCTGTGCCAGAGAGCCTGTTTTCATACATCAGCAATCCCTTCATCTACCTTTGCTAGCGCCTGGCAAGCGGTTTTCGTTTGTGACCAACAGGCTGATTTGCTTGCATTCTAGAGACACAATCCAATTAACAAGGGCCCATAGAGGTTTGAGCTAGCTAAGAGAGTAAGTTTCTAGTAGAGGGTGCTGAGTGTGTGACATTTAAAACCCATGTAAAGCAAAAGGGGACTGAGTTCAGTGGACAGGTATCTTGGGTGCGACATTCATAACCACAAGACCTTGTAGCAAGCTGGGTCAAGGAGATTATTCCATTTAACAATCATTAACCGTTATATATTTATCTTAGATCCATTCCTGGCATTCCAAAGAGCTTCTCCGAGTTCGGAGGAGCTTCACTCTCAACCCATCCTGGACACTGCTTTCTCTAACCATCCTGTCCCTCAGCCCCTTTTCTCTTTAAAGCATCCCCCACGCCCTACTGTATTTATACATTTCAGCAAAGATCATCTGCCTCCTCCCTGCTGATATTTTCATCCTCAGGGTGCATAAAGAAAACTTGCAACATTCTGCACTGTTCGGCTGCCCCAATTTCCCAACACAGGCTGACTCCGGTTTGCAACCCACCTGATCCTTACGGCGCTCCTGGGTGTGTGTTTTTTTAATTGCAACTGCAGGCAACGCTTCGCTCCCAACACCAGCTTCTTCCTGCCCGGGCGCGCGCGCTCCCGGGAACGTTCTACTTCCCGCCCCCTCATTTGCATACGCTTCCCATTCGCCTTTCTGGAAGCCTGCCGAGAAAAAGCTTCGGCGCCGGCGGGCAAGAGGGCGGGGCACTGTGGCTGATTAGAATCTCTCAAGTGGATTGGCTAAGCTCACCCCAAAGGGCCTGAGGGGGGGGAAATACAGTGGGAAGGAGGGGCATGCAAATAAAACGCGTTGCATGACGGTCGCCGCTCGCTCTTTTGGTTTTCAGTCATTCTAACGCACTGTTTTAAAAGAGAAAAGTGGTTAAAAGATCAAACCAGTTATGTCTATACTGGTAACTGTGGTGTAACTATAAAAAAGGACAGGAGGTGTGGCTCACCCAAACCTAGAAGTTTATTTGCAAACACCCTTTATATACTGACGTAAGCAGTGTTAGAAATAAGCTGGGAGGAAGCTCTCCGTAGAGGCCACGTGCTGGGTGTGCGTCACCCAAAAAGCGCCTCTGGGAAGGTCTGAGAGAAGGGCCGTCCAACCACCCTAGCAGGGTGCCGCCTTCTGAAGGCGGGTGAGTTCCCAGCAATGTGGGCCTCCAGCCAAGCCCTCTAATTGGAGCAAAAGAAGCAGGAGCGAGGCAGGTCCTCCTTCTTCTGCGGATGCTTCCGTGGCTGGCTGGGGGTTTGGGAATGACTCACGGCCAGCGTCCATGAGTACAATGGGAAGAGGTGAAGCAGGATCCGGCTTCATAACCCAATTCAGACTACTCTCCCCCCAGCATTTTTCTCTTTGCACTGTGGATCTCCTGGATGGAATCAAAGTACAGTTATTTTTTTAAACCCACCTTGGAAAGGACCTTCTTGCATCATTTATTACAACCCTGTGGTTGTCTTTTTATTTCGCAAATCCTTTTATCTTTTGTTAGGGTTGCCTTTTTATTTTGCAAATCCTTTTATCTTTTATTATCTTTTGGAGATCAGCCAGTCCTGCCAGCTGATAGCCAGCTTAGAATCATAGAATCCTAGAGCTGGAGGAGACCTCAAGGGCCATCCAGTCCAACCCTCTGCCATGCAGGAAACCCCCCCATCACATGACTCTTGACAGATGGCCATCCAGCCTTTGCTTAAAAACCTCCAAAATCCTTCACCTTGGGCTACACAATGTCTAGGGACGACTCTGACCCACAGAGGAGTGAAGAAGAGCTCAGTCTTTCCACCAATGTTTCCTGGGATACTCAGTTCATGTCCAGTGATATCCAGAATATATCAGTGAAGAAGATGAGAGCAGAACCTCTGAGAATGTGGGTTTTTTAAAAAAAAAAAAAAGCAGAAATCTCTCCCCATATTTTGGATTATCCAAGTTCATATACAGTGCTCATAAGAATCTTGATTTTTTTATATGGCTGGTTGTGGGAAGGAACTTTCAAGATTGTAGGTACAGGTTGGGGGAAGTCTTAACAACCAGGCTTTCTTGTTTTTAAGTTGTCTTTGCTTTTTAAACATATGTGTATGTTATTCTGCTATAGAAGGCTGCCTAGATGCCCTAAGCACCTAGATGCCCTAAGCATATCCGATCTGGCCTGATTTCGGAAGCTAAGCAGGGTCGGCCCTAGTTAGTACTTGGATGGGAGACCACCAGGGAATACCAGGTGCTGTAGGTGCCTGGAGTGGGAACTAGCAAACCACTCCAGTATCCCTGCCAAGAAAACTCCATGGGTGGGGTTGCGAGTCAGCCATGACTGTTAACAACACACACACAGAGAGAGAGAAAGAGCTATAGAAGAAATGAAATCACAGGATTTAAATATTTGGTTACTTATTTATTGGATTTTTATCCCGGCCATCTGGCAGCAAGTCCATTCTGGGTGGTTAGGCAACAAAAGTGGTAATGGTTTTCACCCCAGGCTCCCGTCTTGCATCAAGATGACAATGTTATTTTTACATTATTATTATTATTATTATTATTATTATTATTATTATTATTATTATTATTATTATTATTATTATTATTATTATTATTATTATTATTATTTGGAGGACTACCAAAAAAACAACAACCTGGAGCTCCTTCTTAAAGAAAAAGAAGTTTGTGCATTCTAATGTGATATTCTTTCTCAAAAACAAAACATCTTTAGATGCAGAGGAAAGATGGACTGCCAGTAAGCAAAAAACAACAACAACAACAACAAAAACACTATTCATACCTGATTCTAATGCACTGGCAACTAGCGTGCCTAATAGGATTTACGGTTTAGTCTTAGTTTATTTAATACAAAATACAAAAATAACAAGAATACCAAAAATATATAGGCGCCCAGCAGAACTACACACAACATAGCAGCAAATCAACCAAAGGCCTCTGTGAGTGGGTCGTTTCTGATCCAATGTAGAACCTTCCCCCAAGGATATCTCTGGAGGCACCAGTGCTGCAGGAAGAATATTTAGCTTATTATGAACAGAACCATTTCCATCAACGACAACTTATTCGGGTCCAGATGCAACATATGGGTTCTTGAACATGTCCTCCTGAACATTCCAACTTGTCCAGTTCAAGTGTAACATACTCACGGGCTGGGGAGTAGTTGAAACCTTTCTTGGTCCCAAGGGGGTCTCAAATGGGGTCCCCTGCCAGCACACAATGTCCTGCAGCAGGGGTGACATGCCGAAGTGGGCGTCACCTTCAAGGATCTGGCCCGCCCCCGACCTCTTGAAGGGGCCTTCTTCCAGGGACCCACTGGGTTCCTGAAAACAAAGACCCTCCACTCCTGAGCCTCCTGATCCCTCAGCCATGATCCATCCTCCTCCTGTTGCTCTGGTCCCATTTCTCCCTTTATACTTCCCGCACGCTCTGTCGTCTCCACGTGGCCCTCCCCACTTTCAACCTTCTCCATCAGGAGGAATCTCTCCACCGTTCCTCCACCCCTGACTTCACAGCCCATCCCCATCTCCGTCTGCCCGTCCTCTTTCCTCTTCGTTTTGACAGCGGGGACTTTGACGCTTGTCACCAATACCAAGACCTTGCAGTCTCCCAAGGTATCATGTTGGGCAGGCTCAAAATATATATGGACAATGTCTGATTCATACACTGTACATGTGCACACAAAGACTTTAAACAATGGCAACAGTAGAGCTACAGAGCAGGAAGGGAAGTAGAAAAACATGCCACAAAAGAAGGTGCTGGCTGGACGTTTCTGAGAATTGTAATCCAAAACAAGAAGCTGTCTCAAGACATAGCTGTTTCTTCCATCCTCTGTCATGACAATGAGACCTCAACCATACCATCCCCTGCCAGATCTTGGTCAGTCCTCCATCTGCAGCATATGGTCCTGAAATATAATTGAGACAGACTAATAAGCATGGAGTTGGGAATTTGTTGTTGTTCAGTTGTGTCCAACTCTTCGTGACCCCATGGACCAGAGCTCGCTAGGCCTTCCTATCTTCCACTGCCTCCCGGAGTTTGGTCAAATCCATATTGGTTGCATCGATGACACCGTCCAACCCTTTCATTCTCTGCCGTCCTCTTTTCCTTTTGCCTTCTATCTTTCCCAACATCAGGGACTTTTCCAAGGACTCCTCTCTCCTCATGAGGTGGCCAAAGTACTGGAGCCTCAGCTTCAAAATCTGTCCTTCCAGTGAACATTTGGGGTTGATTTCTTTCAGGACGGATAGGTTTGATCTCCTTGCAGTCCAGGGGACTCTCAAGACTCTCCTCCAGCACCACAGCTCAAAAGCATTGATTTTGTGGCGATCAGCCTTCTTTTTAGTCCAGCTCTCACTTCCATACATCACGACTGGAAAAACCATAGCTTTGACTGTCCTAACCTTAGTTGGCAAAGTGATGTCGCTGCTCTTTAGGTTGCTACCTAGGTTTGCCATTGCTTTTCTCCCAAGAGTTGGGAATTAGTGTGGTTGAAATACGACGTCGGCAGCCGCAAGGGCACGTAATCATGGCAATGGGGGCCTGCCAGGGTGCGGCCGCATTCCAGGATGTAAGAGAATTTGATGTGCCCATGAGGGGCATGACACAGGAGCCTCGTGGTGCCTCGCCCAGCCGCCAGGCTCCCGTGGCATTTCTGCAGGAGGTCATCGCGCCAGACATCTTTGTCCCACAGCTCCAGCGTAAAAGAGTTGGAACCTGTGAGCGTGACGGCTCCAAAGTCCAAGGTTTCAGACCACTGGGGGTTGTTGTCGTTGCGTACGATGGCGGTCCTCTTTTCCTGAGCTTGGAAGAACACTTTGACGTAGGCGTCGGTGGCGGTGAAGTGGTCTCCCCAAAGGTTGGAGCCACTGCGAATGTAGAAGCGGAGATACGCCCTCCCTCTTTCCCTGGCACAACACATGTGGTTGATGATGGAGTTGGCCTGGCACATGCATGCGCAGTTCTCGTCTGAGCTCCAGGATGGGCATTTCTGCGGACAGTCTCGCCTTAGGGCCCTCCGGTCGATGTACTCCACGATGGCTTGTTTCAACAAGTCTCTCTTGGGGTTGCTCTGTTTCAACAAGGTGTGTAGCGGCAGAAGAGAATAGGAGACCAGTCCGGGCTTCACCTTGGCGCTCTCCATCCATTCCGAAAGACGGGGGACTTCTCTGGTGGTGGTGAACAACATCTCCACTTGCTTGTCTCCTCCCACCACTTCTGTCCGCTGCCCGGCGTCGGCGTCGTAGAAGTCCCCCTGGGCGTGGCTCCTCCAGAACTTCTGGCACTTGGAACTGAGGGAGAAGGACCCAAACAGCCAGTCGTGCCCCACAGAAGCCTCCAGGTCCAAGCATTCCTTGAGGTGGGAAGCGGTGAAACCCTCCAGGGCCATTGTGCAAGTCCTCACAGCCAGCAGGTGACGTACGCGCCCGCCCAGCTGCACGTGGCTGATGTAATGGGTGCCGTAGGTGTTAATGAAGTGTTGGTATTCCTCCGGGCTGGGATTTCTCGGCAGCCTGTCCACAGCACGGGTGAAATGGTGGGCCAACAGGGATGGACTCTGGAGAAGTCTTAGCCTGCTCGAGAAGAGGAAGAACAGAATGCTACACACTTTCCTATAGAGATATCCTCTTGGAAGAGATTAAAAAGTACCCCAGCCAGCTTCCTGCGCTGGGTCACTTGGGAAGCATTGAACCCCAATCTGTGTGGGGAACCCCCGGATGAGCGGATAATGGATCCCATAGGGCCTGATGCACAGGAAGCCAGCTTGCTCTTATCTCTTCCCCCCACATTATCCAGCAAGGGCATGAGATGATATGTAAGGAAATAACAAGCCTTCTGGTAATCATTCATCAAGACCCCTGCTAGGTGACACTGCTACATCAGATAAGCCCTTCCCAGGAATTCATCAGCTTACACCATCCTGACACATAGACTCTCGCCCCACCTCTGATGCTCTAGTCTTGTGGACTCCCAGATGCATTTAGTGGGGCCACTGTGAGATACAGGAAGCTCGACTAGATGGGACTTTGGCCTGATCCAGCATGGCTCTTCTTATGTTTGTTCTTATGCACACATTGGACACGTGCATAAGTTAAGATTCCAGGAATTTGGTATCAAACAGTTTTCCTGCAGGACAATTCTGCAACTGGGAAACTGAATTGCACGTTGGGCTGGGGATAGAACTAATCTTGCTTTGGGATGCACACTGGTTGACTGCTCGTGTCCAAGCCCAATTTAACATCAGTAAGTAACACACGAAATACAGCTTGGCGTATTACATCTAAAAAGGAACTTGCTGTGTTCCTCATTCCTTCTTGACAGTCAGAAGGCCAGAAAAAAATGAAACAAAAAGTTTAAAATGAAAAATGAAACAAAATATGTAACGATTTTTTTTTAAAAAAATCATTTTGTATTAAACAAAACGAAACAGGGGCCGGGGCAACGAATAATGAAACGAAACGCCATTTTGGTGTTTCGTGCCCAGCTCTACTGCAGTGCCTGGCTCAGGGCGGTAAGGTTACGGATGCTTACCGGTAGTACTTGCAGGAGACATCTTGACTCAAAAAGACATGCCTGTCCTGCCGAGATTTCTCATGGGCATAGATGGTCATCTGGGACTGAGATCCAGCAAAGGCCACTTGAGCGTTGGAGAACCCCAGGCTGTCCGCTGCCTCGGCGGGCAACCCCAGCTCTAATTTCCAGTCATTGGTCACCTCCCTGGCCATCGCTTTGGCCACGCTGATGTCTGACTTCTCAACAGAACTGCTCGTCTGCCGGTGGCATTCGCTGTGCGTCCGCCAATCCACGCCAGCCAGGGGGAGCCTCTGCAGCTGCCCATCCATCAGAAGGTTCCGGCACAGGGTACACGTCCCATTGGGGCCCTGCCATTGGCTGGTGTCCACCACGTAAGCCCCCTTCCTAGCCAGAGTGGTGATGTCGACCCCTTCGCCAATGAAACTGTGCCCAGGCACAAAGTTGGTGTGCTTCCTGCAGACCAATCTGGGGAACGCATGGCAGTGACTGGTGGTGGTTGGTGGAAGGAGAAAGAGGAATAGAAGGTAGGATGCCAGGAAGTGGTGCTGTCTGGGCATGCTTGCTTTTCTCTGCCACCCTGGAGAGAAAAGAAGAAAATTGGAAGGGGATTGCTTATATACCATCTTGGCCAGTGCTGGCAAACCTTCGGCCCTCCAGATGTTTTGGACCACAACTCCCACAGTCCTTTGTCATTGGCCATCTAGGCTCAGAATTCTGGGAGTTGTGGTCCAAAACATCTGGAGTGCCGAAGGTTTGCCACCAGTGATCTAGGCCTTGATTCACGCTTGCACCATGGTTTCCCAAAAAGACCCTGGATACAGCGGTACCCCGACTTAAGAGCAATTCTACTTAAGAGCAAAAAACTGTTGCCGTTTTAACTGCTGCCTTACCAATTTTAGATATGGTCTGCTTGACTTACAAATACATATTTTTATTTTTTTTTACTCTTTAACTTGTTTTTTCAAGTTTTAGATAGGTACCCCAACTTAAGAGTAGTTCAACTTAAGAACATGCATTTGGAACTGATTAAATTCATAAGTTGAGGTACCACTGTACTGTAGTCCCATCTCGACTCGACCCACAAATCTCATTTTATTTCTGCTGCTAAGCCTGGCTGGACGAAACTGTCTATTTACCATTTCTTATGTGTGCAAATCCCCCCCTCCCCCATTTCATATTCTTTTCAGTATGAACAAAAAGACATTTCTGACTTTGGGGAAACTTCCCTTTCACCAAACCGACAGGCAATGAATTTTCCCGCCTCTTCTAGGCTTGTAACAAAAGTATATTGTTCCTGGAGAAATCCAAACCCCCTCTGGCACACTTGTTTGTTGTGAGACACACTTGCTGTATGGTGTAGGTGGGTGGGTGCTTTCCAGAGAGATGGCACCGGCAGATTGGAGCACTGTCCCAGCGAATGACCAGTTGTTCCAATTATGCAATTCCTGGCTTTTTAACCACATCATTGCCACGGAATGCTCATTTCTAATCGGCTGCACTTTCTCAGTCGACTTGTTGACAATTGCCTTTTGATCTCAACCTTGCAACCTATTTCCAGCATGCCCTCTCTGTGCTACTGACCTATTTTCCTCCCACCACCACTCATTCCCCGTTTTGCATGCTCTAATCCGAGTGTGGACGTGGGACTGTGGTCACTCACCAAATGCGCCGGTTCTCTCTGCCTACTCAGCCAAGGCCATTCCCAATGGCAGGTTCAGCAAACAGAGTTTATTTGCTTGCTTGCTTCCCTCTCCCTTCTTTGTTGTTCCAAATTCCATCTTCAGCACACGTGGCTTGAATCATCAGAGGATCGGAAAAGCGGGAAGGAGGGGTTTCCCACTGGCATCTCTCAAAAGCTGTAGCGTTGTGAGTAGGAAGAAGAGACGGGTGTGACCCGATCTCAGGGTTCTTTCATTCCTGAGATATGATCTGTCAGCTCCCCCCTCACAAAAAATAAAAATAAAAAATCAAGGATCTCCCACAAGTGAATGCTAGTTCAGTGTTTTCTTTTCCAAAACTGCCACATCCACTCTGAAACAATTCCTGGTAAAGCCCTTTGCGATGTTTTTGTCATAGCGATGGCTTTCCCAAAAGGTTTGCCCTCAGTTAACCTTAGCTGAGCCTCACAGGAGTGAAATACGTCGTCCAGTATTGAGGCCGATGATTTTGAGGCAAAATTCATGCCAGGGAAGACAGATTTTGTTTTGTTTTGTTTTGTTTTGTTTTTGGAGGAAAAAAACCACGGGGGAAAGAGTGGTTTATTGTTCAACAGAGATTCCTCATAAAGAAAGTCTGTTTATTTATTTATTTATTTATTTTAATTGTTATTTTTATTTAATTTTTGAGACAAAAGACAAAAGAAACTTTAACATAACTTAGTAACATACATTGTTATCTTACTTATTAGTTTACCATCTTAGGCACCAGCTATTTACAAATTTTAATAGGGTTACAATGAGTTTCCCAATTCGCTTTTCCTTCCTAAAAAGAAAGAGAGACCAACAATCTAGATTATTTCCTAAACCATGTCCCTTCTCAGTTAAGTCATTCATATATTTTAGTAAGGGTTTCCATGAATTGACTATGCTCTATTTCTCCTTTATATATTCTAATTTCATTAGTCAGTTTCTCCATCAGCAGCTCTGTCCTCATGAGGTTCACTGTTAGTTCTTTATTAGCCAGCTTTTCATTTCCCCCAGTAAATAACAAGAATAATAGTAATGTTTCATTCATATATATTTTTATTAGTGTATTAAAAAAAGAACTAGAGAAAGATATGCCTAAATGAAGGAAGGTTGTGTGAGAATATATCGCATGACCACTGAAGCATATAATTTTCAACTAAAAGGCTGACTGATGACCTACAAACCAGGAGATAAGCTGCCGTAATAATTTGGAAATAGTGCAAAGTTTTCTTCTGAATATAGCTGAGTATGTATTTTCCTCTTCACTGCTGATGCCCCTTGCCTTAAAGAAACATTTCCTGGCTATGTATGTATGTATGTATGTATGTATGTATGTATGTATGTATGTATGTATGTATGTATGTATGTATGTATGTATGTATGTATGTATGTATGTGTGAACAAACAAACAAACAAACAAACAAACAAACTCCTAAGTATGCTGATACTTCCTGTTTTTGTCATTTCATTTGGCGTTCGCTATGTGAGCTTGTTGTTAGAGGGTTGCGTTGTGATCCACATGATAAATTTATCTGCTTTGAATTGTCATTTTCTGTCACGCTGTTTGGGTCAACATTAAAGGAAACTTGTTTCTCCTGCTACCACACCCACAGTCCCTGTAGATAGGTAGTTCCTTCAAAGCTCCGGAAACTGAAAAGCCAGACTTGCAAATGAAGCCCGTGCTTATCTCCTGATGACCAATCGCAGCACAAGACCAGTCCATTTGTGGAATGAAGGCAGCTCAGGCTTGGATAAAGAGCCATATTCCCTTGTTAAGGGAGCTCTGCTGCCAATGGCATGGTTGTGGCATCATTTTTTTTTTTTTTTGGCCAGGGATATATTAACAAGTATACATAAGATAAGGATAAAATACATAACATCTAAATCAAATAACATAGTCACAATAACAAAATTACATAAGTCAATTAACTCATTTAGACAGTACAATAAGAGTAAAGTTTGCGGGACTACCAACCCCAAAGGTTTCTTTTCATAGGTGGCCTGTACCTCTTACTCCCTGATTTGTTTACAACATATAACTGCTAAGTACCAGCTCCGGGGATGCCATGTTTTGCTTCCAGTCTGGGGTCGTAATAGAACTGCATAAACAGCACACAGAGCCTGACTCATTTGCATGATTCATCCTCCTATTGCTATGAGCAATACAGAAGAGAAATCTCAGCCTTTCTTTTTCGCCCTTTCTTTGTTTCTTTGCAATGCAACAGCATGCCCAAACAGCCGTTCGCTTAAGGAAATGTCCTGTCTGCGTTCTCTCCAGCATAACATAGGGGATACATTGTGAGAGCTACAGTCTAAAAGCATCTGGAGAACAAGAGTTACTCACCGTTGGTCTTACAGCGGGGTGAACAACATGGCTAGGACAAAATTATTATAAGCCATCCAGCGTGGCCATATGGCCAGATGGGTGGGGGTATAAATAAATAAATAAATAAATAAATAAATAAATAAATAAATAAATAAATAAATAAGGACACCATCTTTCTGGTTGTCTCCTTTTTTTTCTGACAACAAAATGTAAACAGCCACTTCCAGAATTGTCTAGGAGTGATGATTCGTATTTTAAGTAGGTCACATGCATTTCCTGTTCTTTTACCACACATTTATAGGAACACATAAAATTATTTCTGAAACCTGAAGGCAGACTTCAGGCCTCTTTCTGTTTCGTTTCCTTGGCTAACTTTGGCTTTTGTCATGGTTGGCATGGCCTTTGGAAAAAAATCAGTTTATCCAAGATTTGGGGAAACCAATCGTTAATTTATTTGAAACGTTTATATGTATAGGGATGTCCTGCTATTTAGGCAGATAAGGCAGTACTCGCCTAAAACCCAACACTCTTCCTGAGCAGCAGGGGTGCGGAAAAGAAGGTCAACTAAGACTATGGAGCCTCATGACACAGTGGTTCAACCCTGTCCTGCAGCCAAACCTGAGCTCATGACCTGGGTTTCAGTCTTAGGTAGCAAGCTCAAGGTTCACTCGACCTTCCATTCTTCCTGAGGTCAGTAGAATGAGTACCCAGCTCAGTAGGCTGGGGTGTGTGTGCAATGTGTAGCCTGCATCATTTAACCACACAGAGAGTGATTTAAAGTGTTCTGTTCTGCTTATATACCGCCCCATACCACTACAAGTGGTCTCTGGGCGGTTTACAATTTTTAATTACAGTGTGCAGGCTACACATTGCCCCCCCCAGCAAGCTGGGTACTCATTTTACCGACCTCGGAAGGATGGAAGGCTGAGTGAACCTTGAGTCTGCTACCTGCAGAGTTGGGAGGTTCATTAAGCCCGGATCATTAAGCCCAGGCCGTGCCCTGTGGCACAGTGGTTAAATGCCTGTACTGTAGGTAAAACTGTGCTCAGGACCTGGGGTTCAATCCCAGGTAGCAGGCTCAAGGTTCACTCAGCCTTCCATCCTTCTGAGGTTGGTAAAATGAGTACCCAGATTGCTGGGGGGGGTGCAATGTTTAGCCTGCATACTGTAATTAAAACTGTAAACAGCCCACAGACTACTTGAAGTGGTATGGGGCAGTACATAAGTAGAGCACTTTGCTTTAATGGTCGCCAAATGCCTGTCTAAAAAGCAAGGTCTTAAGAGCTTTTTTGAAGGCCAGCAGGGACTCTGCTAGGCGCAGCTCACTTGGCAGATGGTTCCACAGCGAGAGGCCAGCCCAATGAGAAGGCGCGGTTTTGGGCAACTGATCTCCTAACCTCCCTGGGGGTGGCCACCTGAAGTGAGAGCGCCTGTGACATTCTGGTGGGTTGGGCCTCAGCTGATCTCTGGGAGATCCTCTCCACTAGATATTCAGGTGCCAAGCCGTGAAGGGTATTGTAAATCAAAGCCAGTATCTTGAACTTTATTCGGGATGCAACGGGCAGCCAATACAAGCAAACCAGAACTGGGGTGATGTGGTCATATCTACCCACACCAGTTTGGCTGCTGCATTTTGTACCCACTGTAGTCTCCGGATAAGGGTCAATGGCAATCCCAGGTAGAGAGCACTGCAATAACCCAGGCATGTCCAAACTTCGGCCCTCCAGATGTTTTGGACCACAACTCCCACAGTGCTTTGCCATTTGAAATACAGGCTTGGAATTCTGGGAATTGTGTTCCAAAACATCAGGAGGGCCAAAGTTTGGGTATGCCTGCAATAACCTATCCTTTCGTCTTTCATCTCCTTCTCTCCACTTGTGTCCTGCAAATGATGCCCCAACCCTAAAGGGGAGGCTGGGAATGAGGAGGGCCAAAGACCTTGGTTGATTATTTTGCTTATTTTGTCCAGGTGGAGTCAAGCAAAGTCCATTTGTCAATTCTCTGCAAATAGTGTTCAGCTTGACATTCTGGAAAGATGCCTGTTTCGGCAAATGCACCTTGGCAATCAAAGGATGAGAACTTCCCTATCTTTGCTCCCTGTTCCCTTGCAGACCAGCTGCGCTCTATATTTTCTGCCCACATCCTGAAAAGAACAGGAGGAAACAGCTGGCCTCACCCTGAAAACCTGAAAGAGAGAGGGGGGAAAGGAGCTCTTTGGAAGAATGGAAAGTGAAACTATTTTGCTGTGGAAAGACAGAGCATTAATACTCAGGCATGAAAGCAGTCTTTTGCAGAGTTTGATACCCACCACAGGAGTCACCTTTTATCCTGCTCTTCCAGAGTAAGAAAGTTTTGGGTCAAAGAAACATCAAAGGGGCTGGAAAAACAAGGTGAGTGGAATTATTGCTCTAAGAAGGAAAGCAGGTGTGGTTATGAGAAATAGCTTTTGCTTTCTAAAGACCAGCTACATACTTACCTTCACTTGAGAGTTCAGAAAAGATAATTTGAAACACCAGCTAGGAGATTCTCAGGGTTTTCTAGAATATGAAAAAGAGCCTTTCCACAGCTGTTCTGAAAATGCTGATAAGGAAGGATTTGGGCAGTGTCAGGTTTTCCTGCTCATATGTTTTCATCTCAAAAGAAGCTTTACCTGTTGGATGAAGTTTGGTGAAGATTGGATTTCAGAAATATTAGTTATACACTCACCTAGGAGAGTGCCCTTTAGCAACTCGGTTGGGGAAACCCAATTTTCACCAAACTTGAAGGGATTTGGAAAAGATTCAGAACATAAGAACATAAGACCATAAGAAGAGCCCTGCTGGATCAGGCCAAAGGCCCATCTAGTCCAGCTTCCTGTATATCACAGTGGCCCCACCAGATGCGTCTGGAAGTGCACGAGACTAGATTTCTGTCTCCTGATCCCACTCCCCTGCATCTGGTCCTTGAAGTACCCTGGTTTTAAGCCTGGAGATGACACATCTCCATCATGGTTTGTAACCTGTGATGGCCTTTTCCTCCAGGAATGTGTCCAATCCCCTTTTGAAGGCACCCAGGCCAGATGCCATCACCACATCCTGTGGCAGGGAGTTCCACAGACTAACTTCTCTGCAAGTCTGGAGTCTTTCGGCCTCTGGAGAGGCCTTTCCTGGGCATGGGGCTATTTGGGGGTACCTAACTCACACATCAAAACTCAATTTTCTACCAAACCTAGACAGATTGTAGAGGAGAGTCAGGCGATGGGTCTCTCCAAATGTCCTCCCTCTAGATGCCTTGGGGCCATTCTATAGCCCACCAAATCAAAGAATCAAGATTTGCTAAAATCCACAAATTTGTATTTGTTGGGGGACTTTGTTTATGATGGTGTGTCAAACACTAGGGTCCATGATCAGTCCTTATATGCCAAAGTGGGCAGAGGCCACTGGAAAAAAGGAGATGGTTGGTAACCATATGAAATCTAATTGTTTTTCTTATACCCTGGATTTCTTTGGATTACTGCTAGGGGAAAAACGACAGGGGGGGAGGAATATATATTTTGGAGGTTTGGGATAAAGTTTTCCCCAATTACAACTTCCTCTCGTCCTGATTCTCAGGGATTCTGACACAAGGTTCTGTGGTCATCACGTCTCAATGTTATTGTTCTTCCTCTTTATTTTATTCTATTAGAAATGCAGTGATGTATCTGGAGAGCTTAATACTGCATGCTTGAGGAAGTGAGCTGTTTATTTGTAAACTGCCTAGAGTCCCATCGGGAAATGGTGCGGCACAAAAGTGTTATAATAAATAAATAAATAAATAAATAAATAAATAAATGCCAGAACCACTTTTCAGTATGGCCAGTGCCTTGTGGGACTGTCAGAATCCAGGGATATGTAGTCAGAGAGAGAGAGAGAGAGAGAGAGAAGGACTGTCCACAGTGCTTTTCTTTGGTTCAGGGAGGTTCTCCTGGTAGTCTGATTCCAAGGACACAAAACAAAGGAACCCCAAATTACTGTGGCAGCTTCTCAGGCCCACAAGTTTATTTCATCAAGTGGTGTGATTTCCAGCCTAGTTTTTCTGCCCCAGCATACATCCTATTTCTGAAGAAGTGGGCTCTAATCCATAAAATAAATGCCACAAATGCCTAAAAGGCACACAATACTTTTGCGTGTGCTTGTGCGTCTGTGCAACAGGTCCTGTCTGTGAATTACTTACCAGAGGTACTACTTGCATGTGCGTGGAGTGCGTAATGTTTCCTTTGTTGGTTGAATTGAGTGTGCTAGGGTGCTCCAGAATCTGAGGGAGTGCCCCCATTCTTGGCTGGTTTGTGCTTAAAGGGGTACTCCACCATTAATTTCCTGTTCCTGGATACAACATTCTTATAATACTACATTTGGATGAGAGAAACACTGTAGTTGCCAGACTCATACCAGTGACTCAAAGTGGGCAGATTTTATGTTTTGGGGCTGTAACATTAGAAAAAAGTGTTGGCATTTTCTTGCCATCCAAAAACACAAATCTGCAAGTTCTGTCAACTGTCATAGAGAGAGAAAGACTGTGCACCTTTTTGGCACCAGCGCAGAAAACCAGTTGTGCAACCATATTCATCATTCGGGAAGAATTTCAGCCACATAAAGATCGTTGTGTTCTTTGTTCGTGGAGAACTTTTGTTTCCTGTTCTAGTCTGGCACCCATCACTGATTAGCTGAACGCTTCCTTGAAATCTGGGCGGATCCAAAAAATAATCTAGGCGTCTCCATAAATTATGTTACCTCTGCTGAGGCAGTGGGTCCCAACCTTGGGCTCCCCAGATGTTCTTGGACTACAACTCCCAGAAATCCAAGCCAGCACAGCTAGTGAGGAAGGCTTCTTGGGGTTTTAGTCCAAGGACATCTGGAGGCCCAAGGATGGGAACTATTGCTTTAAGAGGATAGTTCTTCTTCACTTGCTTCTTCCAATGTTTCTGACTCAAACACCCAGAGCTTCTGACTATTGGCCTTCCGGGCTGGGGCTTCTGGGAAGTGAACTCTAGCAACACCTGGGGGTCCAAAAGGATTTCCTTTCTCCTCTTTCCAAGTATGGGACACTCCTCTTCCCATCTGTGAAGGTGGTGACATCCACTGGATATCAAGAGGTCAGAACATCTGGTTTTTGTGTAAAGTTTTATCTAAGTTACTGGAGTGAATTTCAGCTAATTGATGAGGGCTGGGATATATCTTGGTTGTGCAGCTGGCCATGTGACCAAGTGCCCAAGCCAAATGAGCCCTGACATGTCACCAATTAACGTCAATAATTTATTCATAATTTATTTTAGAGTATTTTTACCCCACCTTTCTCCTTGGAAAAGGGCCCAAAGCAGCTTACAGTAATGAGGGACAATATACAGTCTAATACAGTTAAAAAGAGAGTGAAAAATTCCATGAAAAGTTATGAGTGAGGGGGACTAACAATTGAAAACATAGTGTCAATGCACTCACGAAATATATAAGCACAATGTCTATGTGATCATGTGTGGTAGATTCATATAAAGGTCACATAATAGGTAGTCCATCATTCAGGGAAAGCTTGCCTGAAGAGAAAGGTCTTCGGTTTCAGGAAAGACAACAGAGATGAGGCAGTCCTGGCCTCCAGTGGAAGGGAGTTCCAGAGTCTGGGTGCAGCTGCCAAGAAGGCCCTTTACTGTGTTCCCACAAGACGTACCTGTGGGGGTGGTGGGATGGAGAGAAAGACCTCTCCTGATGAGTTTAACATCCAAGCGGTTCATACTGTGAGATTTGATGGACTGAATGATGGACTACCATGTGTATTTTATATGAATCTATAGGTTCACATAGACTTTGTGTTTATAATGTTGTCTATTAATGCTGTAAGTTGTCCCTCAATTCCTTGTTCTCAGATACTTGAACATGTCTTAATTGTACTGGACTGTATATTATCCCTCATTACTGTAAGTCATGTTGGGTCATTTTCTAAGGAGAAAGGCAGGGTAAAAATACTCTAAGATAGATAGATAGATAGATAGATAGATAGATAGATAGATAGATAAAATTTTTGTTCCTGTTATTAACTGCTGAGTTGTTCTTATCTATCTTCCAGACTGTGAGCTGAGATCTCCTGGAGGTTCTTCATGACACTTTTTTTTCTGGGCAAGTCAAGTCATAGCTAGATGTTTGCAAAAGCACCTGGTATTCTAAGAGCCTTTTTGCTGTGCTGGGATACTTACGGAAGGGCAAGATGAGCGAGGAATCCAAGCAGATCACGTCAACTCCAAGGCCAAGCTGTCCATCGTGGAGCCAATGGGAGATCACAGGTGGAGGCAGAAGAATTGGACAAGGGTATGCAAAGCCTTTTGAGGAAGGCTCAGACACCACAGAGATGCTGTTCATCACTCCTGCTGAGCAGAAGCTCTGGGAGCAGCTTGTGGGAATCCTGCACTCATCCCTTTGGGGGGTTCAGGTTTCTGGAGGGGTTCAGGGAGACTCGGGGTACATTTCTTTCTCTGGGCCTCCAGAAGTGATTTCCAGAGCCAAGAAAGCTATCAGCAAGATGCTCATCATGGTCAGCTCCCTGGCCAAAGTCAGCCTGACCTCTCTTCCACGGTGTGCACAGAAGGCAGCTGGGTTTTTCCAACTCCACAAGGGACTGCACCTTTATCTCTGGGAAGGAGAATCATCCAGATTCAGGGTAGATGCTGTGATGAGGATAAGCAGAAATGGAGGCATGGACTATGGAAACACTGTGTTTGCTCAGAGGGTGTGGAACCAGGGAGAGTTCCTCCATATCAACTTTGACATTGGCTTTTCATACCCACCAACCCTGGAACTTGCAGCTGGGGCTGTGAAGTTGGCTCTGGAAACTGCCTCCCAGAAAGGTCTCCAATCTTTGACAATGTCCCACTCAGGGACAACAGTCTCCACCTCTGAAGTGGAAGCAGTGGTTGTAGGAATTGATGCGTTTAAGGAAGCCTTCCCCTCATCACCTCTGAAGAGCATTAATGTCGTGTCTGCTGACCACCGCGTTGTGGCAATGCTCCACAAGGAGTTTCAGAAGCACTGGTCTTTGGGAAAGGACAACCAGAAGAGGCTGAGAAATGTGGTCCAGTCTCTGGAGGACACCAAGGTTGAGGTGGTGGCCAGATCCAGTGAAAAGAAGAAAGTGAGTCTCCTCGAGAGTTGGGGAGTGAGACATATGAAATTAGCAGGATGAGAGACGGGTGAGGGAATGGCACATTTTAAAAAGATTGTGCAAGATGTGTGTGTGTGTGTGTGTGTGTGTGTGTGTGTGTGAAGGTGTGTGGCATGATTTTAAAGGTGTGGCAAACCTGTGGTTCCCAAGAACTGTGCTCCATTCTTTGATATGATGTAACATGATGTTTTGGACCTCAACTCCCAGAATTCCAAGCTTGTATTTCCAATGGCAAAGGACCGTGGGAGTTGTGTTCCAAAACATCTGGAGGGCTGAAGTTTGGACATGCCTGAAAAAGATACTGTACAATGAGATTTGTGTTGAGTGGTCCAGGAAACCAGCTCAAAACTGTATCTCCTACAAAAAAGTGGGCAGCAGTAATAAACAGGAGTCTGTTGAGGGGACCACATACAATATTCTAAAAACGTGCTAAACACGACCTCTGGCTAGCTTTTAGGATGACAACTCTGTTGTAAACCTTTCCCCTGCCAGGAAAAAAAAATAACATTTTCTAGGTGTGGTTCAACACCTTGAATTGCAATATTACATATATCTCTACTACACACACAGGGAACCCTATCAATTAAGGTTGACCTCGTCAACATGGAGACACGAAGAGACTCTTAACAGATGTTTCATGCTTACCCAGGAGTAAGAAAGTGTTGATCAATGGCCCTGCTGATGGGAGCCAGCAATCTACTAAGCAGTAGGGCGGCAGCCCCTCAGAACCACGGGCATGTCCAGGAAATTTGGAATATAAACTCACTTGATCCTTGACTGTTTATGTGCTGGCTGTGGCTACATGGAGTTGAAATCCAAACCAACTGGAAGGGGCCAAGTTGTCCACCCTGAAACTCTGTGTATATATTTCCTTTACTACTGTAATGTCTGCTCCAACTAAGCAAATGACCTCTGTCGGCTCCCTCTTTATGTCAGACAGATGTGGCAGCTGTTCCGCTGGTTCTGGGCCACAGTGGGCTTGGTTGGGGACTGGATCTCCTTGCTCTCACACAGAAAGTGCTGGAGACTATCCCCCATGCCATAGATCTGGCCCCAGGAGAGATTCTTCCAGTGAATGTCTCAGCTTTCCCTGAGTTCAGCTGCAGCATCGTCTACCTGATATGGCTTGAAGAAACCCAACTGGGACCCAAGGATGGACAGAAGGTAAGTAGGAGAGATAGACCACAGTACTGCCCAAATATCATTTTGTCTTTGCTTCTCTCTGCAACCATCAACTCCACCGGAGAAATTGCAATGGGCTTCCTCTTCTTGGCTGCTATGCTTCTTACAGCTGTCTGGTTTTGATTCTGTTGGAGATCTTTGTTGGATCGGTGGTTGCAGATGATTTTTAGTTGCTTTAATGAGAGAGACACCTCTTGTGTTACTATTTATTTAACTAGAAGGAAAGGGTCCATGAGACATTTTCTAACAATAACTATTCTAACAGCCATCTTGCTAGGCTAGGAACATGCTTCTCCTCTCACTCTAAGAATACAAGGCACACCCTATATAGACGAAAGGGGGTCGTACTTCTACCAGAACATTCCAAGTGGTGTGATCTCAACAACCAATAAGCTTTGCACTTCACATTAACTCTGTAATGGCTGAAATGTAAAGCTTGCTAAATATTCCAACAGATCTCCCCCCCCCAAAAAAAGACTTCTATATTGTTGACATCTTTCCAGACTTCTCCAGTTTGAAGTTTCCTCTGGTTCATCACATTTGATTGATTTATTCACTACATGAAATTTGCTCCTTGTTACTGTGGCAACTGCCCAGGGAGTTAGGGTGTGTGGGAAAATTGTAGCTTCCACCTTGCCAATATTTCTGTGGCTTCTTGAGTCGGGCCAGTGGCTGACTGCCGTGGACGTTCGGACAAGTCCTTGGGCCTAACTCAAAATGATTTCCACCCAGCCAAGAGTGTGCCTGGAATCATCCAGTCCAACCCCCTGCCATGCAGGAACCCCCATCACAGGACTCCCAACAGATGACCACCCAGCCTCTGCTTAAAAACCTCCAAAGAAGGAGACTCCACCACTCTCCATGGTGGCATATTCCACTGCCGGACAGCTCTGAACCTTGAGGAAGTTCTTCCTAATGTTCAGGTTGAAGCTCTTTTCCTGCAGTTTGAAACAATTTCCCCGAGTCCTAGTCTCTGAAACCATGGGAAACAAACCAGTCCCCTCCTCAATATGACCTCCTTTCAAATATTTAAACATAGATATAATATTCCCTCTCAGCCTTCTTTTTGTAAAGCTAAACACTCCCAGCTCCCTAAACTGCTCCTCATAAGACTTATGCTCCAGATATTTAACCATCCTGGTTGCCTTCTTCTGTACCCATTCAAGGTTGTCAACAGCCTTTTTAAATTAAGGTGCACAGAACTGGACACAGTACTCCAGGTCGGGTCTGACCAAAGCAGAATAGAGTGGCACTATCACTTCCCTTGGTCTATACACTATGCTTCTGTTGATGCCCTTGTTCTCTTTTCTAGCGGGCTATCCGGAACATGGTGCGGAGCTGCCTCAGCCTCTTCTATGGTTCATTCCTGGAGTCCATTTCATTTCCTGTCCTCCAGCCAGCTGACCCAGGCGTTGGCGTCGAGGGAGAAGGCCTCCTGATCACGCTGGAGGAAATCAATCACTTTCTGCAGGAAGTGCCCAACACCTGGATGAAGCTCATCCAGATTGCTCCTCTGCTGGGAAAGAGTCTCCCTCATCCAGTAAGCATGGTGGGGATGGCATGGTAGTGGAAGAGCAACCATGAGCAGACCATGTGTTACGATCCAATGAATGCTGTCTGCAGGCAATAATGAGAACAGATTTTCTCTGTGTTTAATGTCTTCTAAGTACGGTACCATCAGGGGCGTAGCTTGGGGAAGGCAAGGGGCGGGGTGCCCCAGGTGCAGCAATTAGGGGGTGCCAAATTGCCTACCGAAAAACCTCCCACCACTGCCCCCCACCCACCATCCAGATTATATTTTGCAATGGGGGGGTCGCAAAAACGGACTGTTGTCCCAGGCTCTGGAAGCCCTAGCTATGCCTCTGAGTACCATCCATCTAGAAAAGATCATCATAAGTTGGAATCAACTTGACAGCCTGTAAATATTATGATAAGAACTGCTGGAGAGCACAATGGTTTAGAGCAGCGGTGGCAAACCTTCAGCATTCCAGATGCTTTGGACCACAGCTCCCAGAATTCCAAGCCTGTATTGCCAATGACAAAAGACTGAGAGAGTTGCACTCTGAAACAACTGGACTGCTGAAGTTTCACCCCCACTGGTTTTGGGATTTGGCTGCAGAGCCAGAGGTTGGGTGCTGGATCTTCCACATAAGAAGATAAGAGTTGTATCAGGAGACAGATTATCTAGTCTCATGCGCTCCCAGACACGTTTGGTGGGGCCACTGTGAGATACAGGAAGCTGGACTAGATGGGCCTTTGGCCTGATCCAGCGTGGCTCTTCTTATGTTCTTAAGAAGGGGCAGTAGGATGTGGCAGGTGACCATTTTGAATCGTGGGCGCCTTGAACGAAGGATGCTTAACTGGAATCTCTTCCTGTCTTCTAGGTGGAAGATTATGTCACTACCGCTATAGGTAAGATTGGCAAGCAACCTTCACCGCCGTAACAGGCACAACATCCGCTCATGAATTTCCTACGTCTTCTATATAACAATTGGCTGCTCTTCCCCCATTTGTGCAGCCGGGGGAGACTCTTGTACACAGCAGGATCATTGGTCTTCTATGGCAATTATAACAAACTGACCCATTAGGTGCCAGTGTAAGCACATCTGTGAGCTGTGTTGCCCTCATTGCAAAGAATGAGAAAGGGGGTCACATCTTTTGTTTGCATATGTGGCTGTTCTTATCAGATTTGTAACAGTCTGGTGGCCCAAGAGCTACACACAGGAGACAATGTAGGAATCCACGGCAACTCTAATGGAGTTGGAAGGCGGCTCCTAAGGCCAATGTCCTGCACAATGCAGGAATCCAAGGGCATTTATACACGACCCCTAAGCTCCGCTGCAAATGGCTCCCAGCTCCGGAGCTTAGAAATGTTTCCCCACCAGCTCCGGAGTTTAGAGAAAATTAAGTGCGACCACGCTCCCATAAACGTGACCCAGCGCACCTTTCATGTACCTGCTCTCAGCAGGTGAAAATTCCTTGATGCGGATAAGAGTGCCGGGCTCTCCTCGCTTGTCTGTTGCTTTTTTGCCTCCCGCCCCTTTAAGAGCCCCTTTAAGAGAAGGAACCAGGAAGTAACGGGGCTCGTGGCAACTTCGACTGGCACCGGCAGATTAGTAAAGGCTTCTTTTGTCCCTTTTTTCCCTCCCTCCCCTCACGCAGACAGGAGCAGGAAGTGCTGAGGGGTGGGGACGCAGGAACAGAAACGAACCCCCAAGATCTCTGGTCCGAATTTAAGGGACCAGCGGATCTTAGGGGTCGTGTGAAAAGGCCCTAAGTCACGCCAGATCAGACAGGCGGTTCTCCAATTTTCTCTTGACTGCCTCCAGCTTTTGAGTGCTCATCTTCTCTCGATGTAATTGGTTCTGCTGTTGTACTGCTGTAACAGCTAAGAGGTTTTTTCCTAATATTCAGACTAAATCTGGCGTCATGTTGCTTGAACCCATGATTACACTCTGGGATGATTGAGAACAGGTGGTGCCCCTCCTCTATTCAAGATTTTGAAAAGTGTTATTCTGTCTCCTCTCAGTCTTTGTTTCTCAAGGCTAAACATGCCCAGTTCTTCCAGTCTTTTTTGTAGGGCTTGGTTTCCAGTCCGCTAATCATCTTTGTTGCCATCCTCTGGGCAGTTTGTTGGCGTGCTTCTTAAAGGGTGGTGTCCAAAAATCAGACAAAGCAGTCTAGATCAGTGGTTCTCAACCTGTGGGTCCCCAGATGTTCCTGGACTGCAAATCCCAGAAGCCTCCACCACTTGCTGTGCTGGAAGGGGTTTCTGGGAGTTGCAGTCCCAGAACATCTGGGGACCCACAGGTTGAGAACCACTGGTCTAGATGAAGAAAGCATAGGCAAAATAAGAAATGAAATCAGGCTCCTTTGCCATCATCCAAATGCCAGCGGCCCTAATATTAAACCCATCTTTCTTCCAGAACCTGTGGGTTTGTGTCACCTGGAAGATCCACTCTTCCTCCGGTACCTGGAAGAAAGCCCAGAAATCTTTCGGGAGTTTAACATGCAACTGAAGAAGGTTGGCTGCCATGTCCGAATATATTCTCCTTGGAGTATGTTCACATTTCAGGCCACTGGTCAGTCTTGGCAACTGCATGATCTGGGTGCAGCATTTATGGCTGTGCGGGGGAAATACCTCATGCATTGTGAGACACGGACGGATGTGCTGGAAGCTCTGCTAGAAGAGCAGACCTTTGTGAAGACCTTCAGGTCTATCAGGATCTACATCCAGGACCAAATGTGGTTTGTTGGCCTAGTGGATGAGTTGACTTCATTTCTGCAGGGCCTTGCCCGGAGGGCCTCTCAAAGGCAGCTGGTGACTTGGGAGTGCTCAGCTGATCCACTACCCAGGTGCACCATTGCCAAAGACTTTGTCCTCCAGGAAGTATCGCCATCCAACCCTCTCTTAAGTATTGAGATCCTTCCTGAGCTTCCAGCCACAGCCAGATTCTGGGGCCGCTATCAGAGAGTGGAGGAAGCAGCAAGACGCTACCAGGAACTCCTTGACAGCTTCCAGGTTCTCCCACTCCCTCTGTCCACCTTTCAGACCCAGTTTATCAAGGCTCGGTGGGGAGTATTCTTCTACAGCAGCTTCTTTTTAGAGAAGAACATCCCAGCTGTGTTGGAAGTCGATGGAGTAGTCCAAGTTGCTGGTTTAAACTGGAGCAGAATGAAAGAAGCAGAAGAGATCATCAGGAAGCTGGTGTGTGAGAGGACAGTAGAGATAGCTGAAGAGCTGAAGACTGCCACCCAATGTTATGAGTGGAAGGAGCTCCTGCACAGGTTGGGGTGCCATCAAGAGGTAGTCATCCACCATGTTTCTTCCAATCAGGTGACTGTGGTTGGGCTCCATTCCCATATCACTCAAGTAGAAGACCCTATTAAGGAATATCTGAGAGATAATTCTTCAACGGAAGAAGAAATGGAACTTGCTGAGCCGGAGCTGGCCTTGGCTAGGGAAAATATCCTTTATATGATAGACTGGAAACATCTCAAAGTGCACGTCAAGGTCCAACCCAGTGATCAGGTCTTGTTCCTACAGGTGAGTGGTCTCCGAAAATATGTCAAGGAAGCTGTGCCAGCCATTAGGGTAGACTTAGATTCCCTTATTTGTTCTACAACAACTCTGATGAAGAAAGGACTCGGTGAATACTTTTCCAGAATTGGAGTGGGCGTGTTAAAGGAAATGGCCCAAGAGTCGCGGTGCTTTGCCTGGATGAAGGAACAAGAGATTCATGACCCTGGAAGTAGCATCACCAGTAGCTTAGAACAGGTAAGTGTGGTGATAATTGAAGTGGTATTCCTATATAGCTGCAGCCTATTTTGTTCATATTGTTTTTTTTTAATGCATTTGGCTTAAGACTTGTTCAGTCGTTAAGTCGTGTTCGACTCTTCCTGGCTCCATGGATGGGGAACTCCAGAAATGTGTCAATTTTGTTGAATGTCAATGGATAGGTTCTTCAGAGTAGGTGCTTTTGAACTTCCACTTCTGTTTAGTGAGGAAGGAAGTGGTCCTATGGGTTTAAAGAAAGCCAGAGGACAAGTGAGTGGGAATGAGAGAGAGTGCAGAAGAACTAAGACTTTGTCATTTGTAAAAGTTGCTTGGTTTATTGGGCGAGGTGTCAATGTTTACTATAAAGCCAGAGAGATCATGTGAACGGAGACCTCTCATAAGCATGTGATATCCTTGTTTCTATAAGGGATAGGCAACTTGGAGATGGGGGTATTTTCTGGATGAAACTTCCATGGACCACACAGCATCCCAGAATAGAGGACCAGGGTGTTTAGGAAGAACAAAAGCAGGCATGGCTGGAAATCCACTTCTGATTTTGATTTTGGGGTCTGCTAGGTCCACCCACACTTTCGTGCCCCGAAGGTTTGGTTTGGGGTGATTTTGGGGTTAATCTTTTCTAATTTTGGAAGGGCCTGAGGGAGCACTTCCCCTGACTGATCCCTGACATACACACTATTAACCTTATTCATAGTGACTACATTTTTCATTTCAGATAATGTCATTTATGGGTTGTCCCCTTTAGGTGTTTGTGAAAGGCCAGTTGTGGGTGGTCCATATCCTGGGCAAAGAGAATTGTGTGATCTCCTTGAAACAAGCCATCTCCAGTTTCAGCGATCACTTCAATGAACGAGTCATCTGCCACGAAGCCATCACAACCTTCAGTGATGAAGTCCTCAGCGGACTCTACAAGAACATCCAACGCCGATTTCCTGTTGATCTCCATCGCTTGTGGGACGATACGCTCTATTTCTGTGGCCCCCAAGAAGAGGTGGCGGCCATTTTGGAAGCCGTCCGTGAAAAGATTGAGGAATATAAAGCTGAGTGGGTAGAAGTTGTGGGTCAGTATCAGACAATTCCATGCATCCTTATAACAGAATGCTTGTATCAAGAAATTCTCTCAACCAGTCACCTAATAAGCATTGAAATCTTGTCTGAGAATCCAGCCACAGTTGTATTTAAGGGTCCCCGTCAAAAAGTGAAAGATTCAAAGATTTGTTTTGAGAAGTTGCTCAGTGGCTTCCAGGTTCTGCCAGTCTCTCTCTCTGAGCTCCAGTTTCAGTTTGTCAAGACACAGTGGGGAGAACTGTTCCACAGCCGCTTCTTTGTGGAACGAGGCGTCCTTGCTGTGCTGGAGATCTCTGAGATCATCCAGATTGGTGCCCTAGATTTGAGGACGATGGAAGAAGCGAAAGAGATGGTCATGAAGCAAGTGTGTGAGAGGACAGTGGAGATACCTGAGAAGCTGAAGTGGGCCACAGACTGTGTGGAGTGGCAACTTCTAATGCAAAACTTGGGATCCTCTAAGGATGTCGTCATTCATCATGTTGAATCCTGCCGGGTGACTGTGGTAGGCCTCCATCTGGCTATCCATCAGGTCGAGAGAGCTATTAGGGAGTACCTGAAGGATAATTCTCACACTGAGGAAAAGATAGAGCTTGCCAGACCGGAACTAGCGATGGCAGGAGAACGACTCCTTCATATAATGAACTGGGACCATCTTAGAGTGAGTATCAAGCTCCAGCCCAACAGAGAGGTTTTATCCGTGCAAGTGAGCGGCCTCAAAAAATATGTCCAGGAAATCATCCATGTTGTTAAGGAAGACTTGGACTGTCTTGTGGTTGATGCAATACCCCTGAAGAGCAAAGCTCTGGGCGATTACTTCTCTCAGGCTGGGGCACAACTGCCACAACAGATGGGCCAAGAACTGAACTGCATTGCATGGCTACAAATTGAGAATAGGCCGGGTCTTTGCATTGGAGGCACCGACAGCAGTGGAAATGGACAAGTAAGTTTTTTTTTTTTGAAGCAGTAGTTTGACTGCTTCTGGGCAATAATCCCTAAAATGCATGTTGTTCCCCGGTTCATTTTAAACCCTAGAGCTCAGAACTGTGGTTCCCAAATGACTCTTTGGTAAGGATGAGTCCTTCAGAACGATAGGTAAGAAGAATGGGCTAGATTAAGAACTGGGAACAATTTGATTTGAGGCATTGATAAAAATCCTCCTGTGTAATTACACAGGCATCACACAAATAGCCTACGTTTTGAAAGAGAACTACAGCTAGTTAAGAAATCACCATAGTTGCTGGGTAAGATCCTGTTGTGCTATTCCATGAAAACTGTAACTTTTGGAGGCAAATTGCCTCAAATTGAAAAATCTCTGTAGACGTTACCTATTGCATAGAGAGTCATGCAACTCGGTCTGCAACAGATAAGGTATAGGGAAATGTCTTAACTTGAGGATTCCCCCCCCAAAAGTTACATTGCTTGCATAACAGCACAACAGGATTTAGGCATTCTTTGTTGCAATACTCAGTGTTCAAACAGATAACATTTATATTGATTTGGGACATGTCGCCTCCTAAAGTTATGCTGGCGTTATATTTAAAAGGATTTTGACCATGAAGTAGAACATAAAATAAAATCAACATCTAAATGGTAGGACCTGAAGATGTCCAGTAGAACCCCTGTATCCACAGCAGAGGCGTAGCTAGGGTTTGGAGTGCCCGGGGACAAAGTCATCCTGCACCCCCACTGCGTCTCACCCATTGAGCAAGCGGTGCCCTATCCTGGGGGAACAGTGGGGGAGGGGGAGATGGGTCCCTCTTCCTCATGCCTTCTTCAGGGGTCTCCCTGACAAGGCTCTCCTGTGCAAGCTGCACAGCGTGTGGATAGCACCAAGCAGGCAATTTTTTTTCAAGCATCACCTCCGTAGCACGCTTCCCCCTCCTCCTTTCCCCCGGCTAAGGTTTGGTGATAGCCCCGGAAAAGGAGGAGAGGGAAGCGGGCAATGGGTTTTTTTCCAAGCAGCACCTCGTCACACGCGTCCCTCTCCTCCTTTCCCTGGGCTGACCGCCAAGCCTTAGCGGGGGTGGGGAGGAGGGCGACAGCTTGGGGGGGGAATTGCCTGCTTCCCTCTCCTCCTTTCCCCCGACTAAGGATCGCAAAGCCTTAGTAGGGAAAAAGGAGGACTGCTGGTGGGATGGTGGCTTCCTCCTCCTGCTCCCCCTCCAGGTGCCCCCAGATTGCTACGCACCCCAGGGCAAATGCAGTCTTCTGCCCCTCCCTAGTTATGCCAGTCATCCACAGGGAATTGGTTCTAAGCTGCTCCCCCTGGTGGATGCCGAAAACCATAAATAACAGTTAACCTATACTATGCAACTGTACAGAATACTCTCTGGCTCCATCTACTGGCCAGTTCTGGTAATTACATTGTGGAAGTATGTACGTATTTCTGGTTTTTTTAAAAAAATAAATAATATTTTTAATATTTTCAGACTGGATAAGTGAAACCATAGGAGCTGACCTTGTGGATATGGCAGTCTTACCATAAATATTTGCTTATTTTTTAATTTACATACAGGACTGAAAATTTTCAATACTGTACTGCCCTCTGGGGAAGGTTAGACCATTGTGCATCTTCCTTCAAGTTCTTTTTTCTTTAACAAACAAACAAACAAAACACCCGATAGAATTGTTTTGTTCAAAATGCTTGTGTATCACCCAAAAATTGTATTCTGTGCCAAAGGACTGTTCCCCCCCCCATACAACAAAAAAGTCTGAGTGTAACATGGAAAGCTCTGGTCTTTTTGTACTTGATGTTGTGTGTGTTTTTTAATTATGAAGATAAAAAAAATTGTCATTGCGCCCACTGCTGATGTTTACTGTGATTGTGACCAATGAGATGTTGCTGTTTCTGCATGCTTATCTTCACCAGGGACTGGCTGAAGAGAGAAGTTGGGATGAGATCCGTGCAGTGGGTCGGAAGGATGATGTAGCCTCCTTTAGGCAAGGCGTGATCAGTTTCATTGCCAAGTTCCATGTCGAAACCATGTGCAGTGCAGAGTTATCCGGCATCAGTGACCAAACCCTCAATGAGCTTCATGAGAAGGTATCCCATCAGTTCCCAGTAGGCATCCGTCGCCTGAAAGAGAAGGTTGTCCAGCTTTGTGGTTCCCAAAGAGATGTCGAAAACGTCCTGGGAGCCATCTATGCAAAGGTAGAGGAAGTCTTCCTGATGAAGATGCAAAAAACCCAAGCTGAGTGGATAGAGGCCAAGCTTCTGTATGAGACGGTCCGGTGGTACCATATGACTGACGCTGGTTGGTTGGCCTTTGACATGAACATCAATCGCCGCCTGGAGATGATGCATAAGAAGAAGACAACACAGGCGCAGGTGCTTTGGGATGGCCAGAAGATTAAGGTCAACTTGCTGAAGGGCGAAGTGTTACTGCCAGGCAACAAGAAGATCAAGATAAAGAGGGAGATCTGCTTGTGGGGTGAGGAGATGGCATTCACCATTAAAATCTTCTCTTTCGTTGCTTCCTGTAGCAATTCATACGGGGAAATGTCTGCTCCTGTCTTTGGGCGATTATACACGACCCCTAAACTCCGGGGCAAGTGGCTCCCATCTCCGGAGCTTAAAAATGTTCCCCCACCAGCTCCAGAGTTTAGAGGAAATTAAGTGCGACCCCGCCCACCTAAGGGCGACCCAGCGCACTTTTCTTGTACCTGCTCTTGTGAGCTGAAAATTCCTTGATGCGGATATGCCGGGCTCTCCTCGCTTCTTCTTCTTTCTTTTTTCTTTTTTTGCCTCCCGCCCCTTTAAGAGAAGGAATCAGGAAGTGACTGGGCTCCCGGCAGCTTCCACCGGCACTGGGAGGTAAGCCTTTATTCTTTTGTCCCTTTTTTTCCTCCCTCCCCTCACGCAGACAGGATCGAGGAAGTGCGGAGGGGTGGGGACAGAGGAACAGCAACGAACCCCCAAGATCTCTGGTCCGAATGTAAGGGGCCAGCGGATCTTAGGGGTTGTGTGAAAAGGCTCTTTGTCCCCTGTGGCATTCTATTCAGGTTGGTTGCCTCCTGTTGCATAGGTGGAGACCAGGGATGGAGACTTGCAAGTTGTGAGTTGTGCTAAAGTCCAAGTCGAGTCACACTGGGGTTTCAGACCCCTTTGTCCAAGTTGCACTGATGTATCCCCCACAGGACTCCCTGTTGCCGCCACTTCTGTCTGCAGCCATCTTCATGGGTAGCAGGCCCAGATTCTCTTTCAAGAGCCAGGCCTGCTGCCTTCACTGAGGCCTGCACCAGGTTGTCCTTAGGTATCCATAATGATAGCCATTGATACCCTTGTCCTCCATGAACTTGTCCAATCCTTTCTTAAAGCTGTCAAGGCGGACAGCTGTCGCCACTTCTTCTGACAGGGGGTTCCACTCTGGGTCCAGTCAGGTTGCACACTGAGAATGGTTATGTAGGATTTGTGGCCCAAAATATGCAAAAATCTCATGCCTAGGATTTCTGGCAGCCACGCTGTTGTCTTCATTGCAGACAAGAACATTGCTCCACACTGGGAAGACATGGATGGATGCTTAGTCAAGAGAGTGGAATTGCAGAGCAGCTCAGAGGAATATGAGGATGTTGTGAAGAACTTCAGAAGGACTGCCAGTAACTGCAAAGTCATTAAAGTGAGTTTGGCGCCACTTAAATGCTAAAGATGAGGCCTCGTTTAAGTCTGAAGTCAGCACGGAATCATAACTCAGTTTGGGGAGTTCTGCCTACCTTATTTTATTTATTTATTTTAGAGTATTTTTGCCCCGCCTTTCTCCTTGGAAAAAAGACCCAAGGTGGATTACGTAATGAGGGATAATATACAGTCCAGTACAATTGTAATGTTTCAAGCATTGAGAACAGGGAATTGAGGGATGTCTTGCAGCATTAATAGACAACATTACATTAAAGTCAAAAGAGAACACGATCAGTTAAAGGGGAGTAAAGTTCCTTGTAAAGTTACGAGTGATGGAAACTAACATGGAAAACATAGTGTCAATGCAAACCCATAAGTAGCTATAAACACAAATGTAAACCCATTAGTAGTTATAAACACAAAGTCTATGTGATCCTGTAGATTCATATAAAAGACACACAATAGGTAGACCATCATTCAGGGAAAGCTTGCCTGAAGAGAAAGGTCTTTGCCTGTTTCCAGAAAGACAACGGAGATGCACCTAAGAATAAGGCCTAAACTGTGTAAGGGTTTGAAGCTTAGGTACGTCTAACTCTGTGTAAGCTTCATGTTCCTGCCCTGGTCTGAAGTGGCAGCCAAGCCATTCACCCTTCCAGTTAATTCTGTTCCTGGGAGCACATCTGATCATAAGGAACACAGTCAGCACATCATTAATGACTAGCTGTTTCCCACCAAGGCTTAAGGCGATTTCACTTATCGTAAGCATACACACAGCACACACAGGATTTTGCCCACTGCATCTGGAGTTTGAATTGTAGAAGGGGGTCATTGACGGTCCGTGAAGCCCATAGGCTCTTGCCGTTCCTACACAGGTGGAGAGAATCCAGAATAGGTACCTGTGGGTTTCCTACTGCTGGAAGCGCAACTGGATGGAGAGGAAGAATCCAGAAGGGATGCAGAATGAGCGCATCCTCTATCATGGGACACAGCCAGAGAATTGGTATTCCATCCATGAGATTGGCTTCAAGAGTGCCTGCAGGAGAGGTAAGAGGCTGACGGAGGTGTCCCTGCTCCTCTACCTAGAACACGATCCAGGTTCAAGTGGCAACTGAAAGTTGTGGGCTAGAAAGGGTCTAAGGCCATTAGTCCAAGGATTAGTTTGGGTGCAAGTGAGCCAAAGGGGAGAAGGGAAAGATTAAGCTACGTAGGCCACCTGATTCTGATGTTCTACTTTTCAAGCATTCTGGAGGAAATATGAAGCTAGAAGGCGAGAAAGAAAGAAACCCTCATTTTCACTGGAGAACAGACAATAGTCTACAGAAACATGACCTTAAGCTTGTCTAGAACTGTGGATGTCCCTTGGTTGATGGAACTCTTGGCTAACAATAGAATCTCATCTTTGAAGGACCCTTGCATTTTATAGGTTGAAGCTGGACACTTCTGGAAAAAGAACACCAGTGGAATTGGCAGTGACCCCTTTGCTGTACAAAAAGCAAAGTGTTCTGCTTATATACCGCCCCATACCACTTCAAGTAGTCTCTGGGCGGTTTACAGTTTAATTACATTATGCAGGCTACATATCGCCCCCCCCTCCCCCAGCAAGCTGGGCACTCATTTTACCGACCTCAGAAGGATGGAAGGCTGAGTCAACCCTGAGCCTGCTACCTGGGATTGAACCCCAGTTTTACCTGCAGTACAGGCATTTAACCACTGCGCCACTTCAGTGACCCAATAATGTTCCTGTGCACCATCCTTCTGCCTTTCAGGACTCTTGACTGGTCTTGCAGGAGATTCTAGAGACTAATCATGGCAGAACTGGGGCTGAGTACCAAAGGAAGAGACAAAAATTATTTATTTTATTGATTGATTGATTTGATTTGATTTGATTAGATTTATATACCGCCCATCTGGCAGAAAGCCACTCTGGGCGGTTTTCAACATAAAGCAAACTGATTACAAAATACAGATAAAAACATAATGAAAAGCAAAAATAAAAATAAAAAAGCAAAGAAGTAGAGAATTTGGCACTGGAAACAATGAAACCCCAGGACACCAGCTACTGCCCTAAATCCTGGCTCAGTCAGTACCCTGGAAGCTTCCCAGTTCTTTCTGACCAGCGATGCCCAGCCTTAATGTGAGCAATCAGATCAGGACATGCAATGCAAATAGGTTCATACCTGTTTGCAGCTAACAAGCATTAAATAACTTTGGGCGCTTTTACACGACCCCTAAGATCCGCTGGTCCCTTAAATTCGGACCAGAGATCTTAGGGGCTTGTTGCTCTTCCTGTGTTCCCACCCCCTCCGTACTTCCTGGCTGCTGGCTGCGTGAGGGGAGGGAGAAAACAAAGGAAGAAAGACCGTGGCTCACCTCCGTTCTGCCTCGTTCTGCCTCTTGCTCTTGCCGGCTCTTGCCAGGGCAACATTCCAGTAGCTCTTAAGTAGCTCTTAAAGGGGCTGGAGCCAAAAAACAGCAAACAGAAGCGAGGAGAGCCCCGCACTCACTATCGTTGCACCGCATCAAAGAATTTTCACCTCCAGAGAGAAGGTACTTGAAAGGTGCGCTGGGACACGCTAAAGTGGGCGTGGTTGCACTTAATTGCCTGTAAACTCCGGAGCTGGTGGAGAAACATTTTTAAGCTCCGGAGCTTGCAGCCATTTGTTGCAGATGATTGCAAACATGGATTTCCAGCCCTAGTCAGCCTCGGAGGGGTGTTACAAATGGTGGCCTCTGGGCCACGTAGTTCTGTCCCCCCCTTTTGGTCACATGGTCCTAGAACAATGGTGGCGAACCTTTGGCACTCCAGATGTTTTGGACCGCAACTCCCACGGTCCTTTGTCATTGGCCATCTAGGCTTGGAATTCTGGAAGAGCCTGTGTTATGCAAGTCTATGGCCACATGGCTGGCATGGCTGCAAGGAAGCACTGTTTTAGTTTCCCACTTTTTATGGGGGTACCTATTTATCTACTTGCATTTTACATGCTTTCGAACTGCTAGGTTGGCAGGAGCTGGGGTAAACAGCGGGAGCTCACTCCACTGTGTGGCACCCGGGATTCGAACTGCCGAGCTGCTGACTCTGCAGCCAACAGTTTTCAGAGCCTTAGTCCGCTGAGCCACCAGAAGGTTGGGCTCTAAATAAATTTTCCAGTATCACATGTTCATATACTGACAAGAGGAAAGATGCTGCACCCATACAATGATGGCTTTTACTTTCTTTCTTTTTCTTGCAGTTGGACTGTATGGACAAGGCATTTATTTTGCAGTGGACGCCAGTCGCTCTATGTTTTATGCCAAGCCAGATCCTCAAGGGAACCAGTATATGTTTCAGGCTCGGGTTCTGACCGGGGAATACCACCCCGGCACAGAAAATATGGTCTTACCACCCACAAAGCGGGGCAAGAGTGGACGATACGACAGTTTGGTGGATGTTCTCAGGACGCCGAGTCTTTTTGTGACATGTTTTGACGATCACGCGTATCCTGAGTACCTGATCACCTTTTGCAGACTGGAAACCTGACTGTGGATGAGAAGCAGAAAAAGGGAAATAATTGGTTTTGAGACAGAACTGTGGAGGCTCCCTTTAGGGAAGGGGACCGAATTTAACAAACGGTTGATTAATTTTGTTTAAAATTTTGTTTACTGTATGCTTAGGACCAGAAATAATTGTGGTGACTCAGATTGTCTTGCCATTAAACACATTATCCCACTGCAGATTAAATGTTCAGTTCTAGCCCTTTCCCAAGGAGAAAGGTGGGGTAAAAACACTCCACAAATAAATAAATAAATAAAAATAGTATTTTCTCTGCAAAACAAGGTCGATGGCACTTTGTCCAGTACAGTAAGTGATCTGCCACACCAGTGCAGATTTAGGCTGTCCCCAACAATCCCACTCTAGACTGTGTTAACCAGAGGAAAAGGTTGTCTCTCTGTATGCTGTGCATGCAAACGACTCACCTACCTGCTACTGCTTACTAGTTATGATGTGCCACCTGGCCCTTTTTAGAGTTTTTCTGGTGCTGCATACTCAGAATTGGACTTGGGAGGGTGTTTGTGAGTGTATTTATTGTTTTACTTCTTGCTGTAAACTTATGTTTTGTAGATTCCCAGAGTACTATAGTGGGTATATATCCAACCAACCAACCATTTTCCATTCCCTTCTTCATGGTCACTCTGGATGCCTTCAAAAGGGGATTAGACAGATTCCTGAGGGAAAAGTCCATCCCAGGTTACAAACCATGATGGAGATGTGTAATCTCCAGGCTTAAATCCAGGGTACTTTAAGGGCCAGATGCAGGGGAGTGGTATCAGGAGACACATATCTAGTCTTGTGTGCTCCCAGATGCGTTTGGTGGGGCCACTGTGAGATACAGGAAGCTGGACTAGATGGGCCTTTGGCCTCATCCAGCATGGCTCTTCTTATGTTCTTATATTCATATGTTAATCATTCAGAAGTCTATTTAATCAGTTGTATGGCTTTAATTCTATTAATTCTATTCTTTTTAATACTGAAAGCAGCCTTGAATCCCAAGGCTGATACTTTCTCTGAGTGCTGGAGAGAACAGGGTAACCAACAACTACGTAGACCTCTAACCGTGTCTCAAGACAACAGTTATGGGCAAAAATGAGAACAACAGAATCAATTCAGTTGCAATGAATTCAATGTTCACCCTGTGTTTTAGGTGCTACCCGTTTGCACTGTGAACTGTGCAGCTTTACGGGGAGATCAGTTCTGGATCTGGTGCCTTACATTGCAAGGACGGTACCTGAAAACCTGGGCTGTCTCAACAGGTTGGCTGGGGACAGGAAGATGTCAGTATCAGAGGTGGTGCAGATGGTTAGTGGGGTTTCTGTTTTCTTACTAGAGTGGTAGCATCATTCTCCACCTTCATAATATTAATAACTGTCTCCTTCAGTTTTTCTTCTCCTTCTGCTAGGCGAAACAGTTGTGGAAACTCTCTAAACCCAAATCACTCCTGTTTGTGCTTCCTTAAATTCACGCTCCCATTAGCCGAAAAAGAAAAAAATGTTTAAAATGTCTGCCACCTTGTAACATTAATTGTAGCATAGCCCAGTTAAGCCTTCACTGAAAGACTGTTCAAAAGTTACTTAGAAAAAGTCCCCAAACAAGCAGAAAAACAAAACAACAACATACAAGACAAACAAACCAAAACACAACACCCTCCTTCATCTCAGGGTGGTTGATCAGAGCTCCACAATTACTCCCTGCCACTTTCCAGGGACCCTCTGAGTTGACCAGTACTCACACCCTGTGCTTTGGAAGAGAAAACTTCACAGTAATTATTTATTTAAGAGGACCTTAAGACCCCTTGAGTTTCAAAGAGTCTCAAAGGATAAAAGGCAACCAACATACACAAATTGAGCTGATTCTATACTTAACCTGTCAGATTCACGACTAATACAGTGGACCCTCGTATAACAAACGGTTTGTGTAACATAAAATCTGTACAACGTAAAACATTCCGGAGATAGGGGAAATTTGCTTAACAGAATTGCCTATGGGGTGAATCCGTACAACATAAAAATGGTCACGATTAGGAATTACTCTGTTTTCAATGCATTCCTATGGGAAATTTGTATAAAGGAAAATGTGCTTAAATATAATTTCATTTGGAATGAATTGATTCCTTTATACAAGGTATCACTGTACATCTCTTTTCAAGGGTACATCCTGTGCAGTTCTCTTCTCTCCATCACTGTTGTCAAACTCCTGCTATAATTTCCCCTTTCTAATTTTAATCCTGGGGCCAAAATAAAGCCACCAATTAACCGTCTACTATGGAATCCACCCACCCTCCTCAATCTTCAGCCCCCCCCTCAGCCCGCTCGCAGCCAGCGGGATCCTCCCTGGTGACGTCACGGAGGCCCCTTTCCCGCCGCCGCCTCGACTGGAAGGCCTGATTGGCTTGCCGTCCCAGCCAATCCCCAAGCAGAGCGCCCGCATTTCCTGTCCCGCCTCGCTGTGGTCGGGCCTTTCTCCTCGGTGCTGTGATGGCTGACGGTAAGGTGAAGGTGGGTGGCGCTGCACGTGGGAATCCGACACGAATCGCGAGTTAGTTCATGCCATCCGTCCTTCTTTTCCTTTTGGGAAGATCCGTAACGGAGGGAAGCGGTGGGGCGAACGAACATTTTTGGGGCCTCGGGTCGTTTTGGGTTCCCTCCTGGGCTGGCAAAGCGTTGCTGGGCTTTCCGAGGAAGGGGAAAGCTGCGTCTCACTCCTCGAACGAAATAATAACATAGAAGCGTCCTGGGAACGTGGAGAAGGCTGGGTCTCCAGTTGTAGGTTGCATTGCCCGTGTTTGAGGAAGCAAATGGCAACCCACAAAAAGTTTCTGAACCGGATCTATCCATCTTTCAGCCCCTTTCATCCAGCTATAGGCATGGTTTCTCCTTCCCTGGCTTGGTATTATTATTATTATTATTATTGGTTTGCAGCTACCTTCCCGTGCCCAAACTTCGGCCCTCCAGATGTTTTGGACCACAGCTCCCACAAGTCCTTTGCCATTGGAAAACATAGGCTTGGAATTCTGGGAGTTGTGGTCCAAAGCATCAGGAGGGCCGAAGTTTAGACACACCTGTCTTAGAGCTTTTTCCCCAGCTTTTTTTTGGGGGGGGCAGAGGGGAAGATCGGAGAAACGCATATAGAGGAAATGTTAGTTTTAATGTATTTGTATTGATTGATTGTATATTTTTTTGGCAGGGGAGGAGAAGGGAGGGCAGCGGTGGCAAATATTGTAAGAGGTGGCTAGAAATGTAGTTAAGCTTGAAGACTTGGGTCGTTCCCCTTTAAAATTCCCATAAAAGGGTCACGTGAAAGAACTGCTTCTGCAGAGTTGGCGCAATAACTTTTAAAAATGTTTTTCAGTAAGGTTCTTATCGTGTGCAATATTCTGTTTGCGCTCCATGCATATGCTATATTTTAAGTCTGCTTTTAAAACATTTACTGTCATTTCTACGCTGCCTGGCTCTCTAAGGCATTTCCATAATGAGTTCAAAGATTCCCTGATATACTGGTTCTGATTCCTTAAACTGGCCGTAATTAATAAGCATGTTTTCTTTCTTTGATCAACTGGTTTCCATGCAAAACTTAGAATATAAAGCCTCTGATTTAGCAGGTCAGTGCTGGTTTGTATGAGT
>JAHTLZ010000127.1:1053792-1089694 GCA_023846285.1 Phrynocephalus versicolor | reverse complement strand
TTGTAATACATTCACATTAGCTTCACTAACATGTCTGTCTGTGAGGATATGCTCCTTTGCAATTACCGCAAGTGCCGTACCAAGCTTTCAGGCTATGCGTGGGTCACTGCCTGCTCCCATATCTTCTGTGACCAACATGGCAGTGGGGAGTTCAGCCGTTCACCAGCGGTCTGCCCGGCTTGCAGTAGCGCTCTGTCTGGCAAGCTGGACATAGTTCGGACAGAACTCAGTCCTTCGGAGGAATATAAGGCGATGGTCTTAGCTGGTTTGCGGCCAGAGATCATTTTGGACATCAGTTCCAGGGCGCTGGCTTTCTGGACATATCAGGTAAAGGTAGAAGGGATCGGCCATGAAAAATGACATGATATGGGGAGGAAGCATTCAAACTTCTAAAGAAATTATTGGAGGGTGAGCTTTATTTTAAAAGGCGACACTTCTATAAAATGGCTTTCTACAATTCACATTGAAAGGGCCCAAGCGGCCTGTGTCTGAATTATGAATGTTATTTTCTCAAGCAGTCGCCAACAGAGAGAAAAGTAATAAGACAAACTTCACATTTTATTCATGAAATTGTTGTGGGTCCTTTTGGGCCACTGTACTTAGACTTCTGATACTCCATTATTACGTATAACCTAACTGTGTTATAGGAATAAAGTGCTCTAAGAGAGAGAGAGAAAGTACAGAGGAGATGGTGACACACCTGACTGTTAAATACCGTATTATTTTACTCTACTTTTCTAATGGTTCTTATGCCTCTTCTCAATTCCGTCTGGCCTTGCAGGTTCATCAGGAGCGCTTGTACCAAGAATACACCTACAGCAAAGCCGAAGGCCACCTCAAACAGATGGAGAAGGTCTACACCCAGCAACTCCAGAGTAAAGATATGGAGCTGACATCCATGAAGAGTGAAGTCTCCTCCCTGAAGAAAGTACTGGAAGAATACAAAAAGAAATTCACCGAGCTCTCTGAAAAACTCATGGAGCGCAATCGCCAGTACCAGAAACTGCAAGGGTTGTATGATAGCCTACGGTTACGCAACATCGCTGTAGCTAGCCAGGAGGCAGCTCAAGAACCCCCAATGATGCCGCAGCCCGCTGTCTTTGGTTTCCCTTTGGGTAAGGGCACAAGCTATTCAGTTTAGTAATTCTCATATATGAGTATACGCAGTGGTACAGAAGGTAACAAGCAGATGCAGTCAAAGGTGCGACAAGAGGACAGGAAAAATGTGAAGTGGTCTGCTATGAAGTTGCACCCAGGAAGTCTCATTTCCCCCAGGTGATTTCCCTTTAGTGGTTTACAAAGAAGTCACTTGAGAGAGCAGAGGTAATTGCCAAGTCTGTTCTTGTTGTTATATTGTTAAGGCTATGTTATTATTACAGCTGTCCAGATGTGCAAGAGGCATGGCTATCATAGAGCCAGCTTAAAATGCTATAAGCAAAGGCTGCCACTCTATGTAGGGACTGCCAATGGAAAGTCTCAGGAAACTTTAATGGGTCCAAGATGCAGTGGCCAGATTGCTGACTGGGGAGGGTTACAGAGATCACATTACACCCCCAATAAAGCAGCTCCACTGGCTGCCAATCAGCTATCAGGCACAATTCAAGGTGCTGACCTTAACCTACAAAGCACAAAATGGCCTGGGTCCAAGCTACCTCAAAGATTGAATCTTGCAGTATGAACCAGCTCAGGTGCTAAGGTTATCAGGAGAGGCCTTTCCATCCCACCACCTTCACAGGTGCAGCTTATAAGAACCCATGAAAGGGCCTTCTCTGTTGCTGCTCCCAGACTTTGGAATTCCCTCCCACTGAAGGCCAGGACTGCCCCATATTTCCGGGAGCAGGCAAATACCTTCCTCTCCAGGCAAGCTTTCCCTGAACTGGAGAAGCCAGGCAAATGAATTAGATGTTTGCCAGCGTGGAAAACAGATTACCTGATTTCCTATGATAGACTACCTATGATATGACTTTTGATGAATTACCATGCATGATTGCATCAACTGGTTTAATATGAGCACCAGTGTTTTCCATGTTAGTCTCCACCCCTCATAATGTTTTCTTTTCTTTTTGCGTGCTCTTTGTAGCTTTAATGTCACCTTTTGATGTTCTATGATGCCTCTTCTAATTCCCTGTTCTTAACTGAAATTATGTCTTAAATGTTCTGGGCTGTATATTGCCCCTCATTATTGTAATCCACCTTGGGTCCTTTTCCAGGAGAAAGGTGGGGTCAAAATATTCTAAATAAATAAATTATAAATAAATAAATTCCTCCCCTCCACCAGTTTCCTCCTGGTTTGCTTTCCTGACCCTACCCCTTGGGATTCCTCTTGCACTAGCACACCAAGCTGACACAAGCCTTTTTTAAAATAAAATCAGCAATGGGGGGGATTGGTGTTCAAGGAACTCTCATGAGTGCCCCTTGCTTCCCCTGTGCCTTGCTTCCTCTCCCGATTTTGAGCTACTAATCTGAGAAAGCCAGCTCCTAGTCACTCATTGCATTGGTGCAAGGGATCGCACTGCCTGAACTGATGCAAACATATTCAGTTCTCTTTTTTTAAAAAAAAAGTCCCAGTGGTGGAGGGGAAAAGCAAGGTTTGTGGGAGGTAACTTCCAAGTTGATCTGCACACACTTTTTCATTATGTGTGTGTGTGTGTGTTGTGTCGTTACAGCCGTGACCGACTCTTCGTGACTCCATGCCCATGGAGTTTTCTTGGCAGGAATACTGGAGTGGTTTGCCAGTTCCTACTCCAGGCGCCTACAGGACCTGGCATTCCCTGGTGGTCTCCCATCCAAGTACTAACCAGGGCCAACCCTGCTTAGCTTCTGAAATCAGGCAGGATCAGATGTGCTTAGGGCATCTAGGCAGCTTTTCATAATGTGTGTGTGTGTGTGTGTGTGTGTGTTGTGTCATTACAGTCATGACTGACTTTTCGTGACTCCATGTCCATGGAGTTTTCTTGGCAGGACTACTGGAGTGGTTTGCCAGTTCCTAGTCCAGGCACCTACAGCACCTGGTATTCCCTGGTGGTCTCCCATCCAAGTACTAACCAGGGCCGACCCTGCTCAGCTTCCGAAATCAGGCAAGCTCGGATATACTAAGGGTATTTAGGCAGCTCTCATTATGTAGCCAGTGGTAGATAATACAAATTAGACCATTATATTTAAGCACATTGATTAACACCGTGCCTTTCCTTTTCATGTTCCAGGTAATGCCTCCAGGCTTGATGGGAACACCACACCGATCCAGGGCCGACGTGGTGAGGGGGACTTCCATTTCAGACCTTTCTTTGCCTCCTCGCCCCCCATGGCCGAGTCTGGCAACACTTTCTTTTCTTTTGCTTCTCCGGGCAATGATCTGGACCAACATGTAGGAGGCAACAGGGCCTACAAAATTAAACGGATGTGAACTGTTGCTTGTATTGTGAACCGTTCTGAAATTCCACCTGAGGCATGAAGCTGTGCAGCAGCAGCAGGGCCAATGGTGCTTTTAGCCTATCTGAAGTAGAAACATAAGAATCCTCCTCAGCCCAGTTGTCAATAAAAGCTAAAGGATGCCAAATTTCAGACTCTCAAATAGTTACCTGAAAGTCTCAGCTGCAGCAAACTGTTACTCAAGGGAGTCTATCAGAAGGACGGAGAGTAAAAATTCCAGATGTGATCTATTCTGTTCTGGGTCTCTACTTTTCTAAAAATGTTCTGGTGTTTGCATACAGTTACCATGGGCTTTCTCTAACAAATACATTCGTTGTGGTGGGATGTATACTTTCTTAAAGTAAAATGCATTCATGATTATGGCATCCTGTTGTTATTTTGGTGATTGAAACAGGCTGTAATGTTTTGTCTGCTTTTCTTTGCCTCTGTCCTATTAATGTTACAGTAATACAGATGGTGAGTTGTGTTATCCAATGATGTGCATGCACAGTTTGCAAGTTATATATTGGTTTTGTTAACTGTTGCTTCTATGTGAAGGCTCAAAGAAAAATAAAACTCCTTATCTGCCTAATATATTTGTTCCTGATATGTGATATTTCCTTTAGTGCACATCAAGGTGTTATAGTTTTCCTAGTGATTTAGGTTCTGACAGTTTCCAGTAACACCATTTACTTCTTACTTTTCACATCTCAGCTGAAGATATTACAGAGAAGGTTTCTGAAATCTTTAACGCAGGCATGTCCAAACTTCGGCCCTCCAGATGTTTTGGACCACAACTCCCACAGTCCTTTGTCATTGGCAATCTAAGCTTAGAATTCTGGGAGTTGTGGTCCAAAACATCAGGAGGGACAAAGTTTGGACATGCCTGCTTTAACGTCTTTGGATATTCTGACATACTTTTGTGTAACCATCTGGATAGCATATCAGCCAGGCAGCTATCCAATAGGCGGTTTTCAATTTACTGTAATTATGCAGGCCACACATTGCCTCCCCAGCAAGCCGGGTACTCATTTTACTGACCTCAGAAGGATGGAAGGCTGAGTCAACCATGAGCCAGCTACCTGGGATTAAACCCCAGATTGTGAGCACAGTAGCTCGCGTTGTGGCTGCTGAATTATTTGTTTTCCCTCTGCCAACCGTGGGTAGCTGAATCAGTCGATATCGGGGTCCTACTGTCCTTCCCACCCACCCACCTCGCCCAAAAAAAGACACCTACCCGAGAAGGGACCAGGCAGCAGGGGTTGCAATGCGACCTCCAAGCCTGCAGGTGTCTCTGCCGCTGCCTCTATGGTTGCCATTGAAAGAAAAGCAGGAAGCAGGCTTGGAAGCGGAGGGGGAGAGAGAGTCATGGCCGACGAAGACGAAGAAAACGGGGAACCCCGGCAGCGCTTGCAGGTCGGGTGAGCGGAAGGCTCGAGTCGCTCTCTTTGCAAGCTTTCCTCCTGTTTTATTTTATTTTGATGGGAGGCGATCAGGAGCTTTATTATTTTTGCCCAGAAGCCCGGAGAGGGGTTCCCTTGCCAACCCAGGTCAGAGGGGGGTTGACGCGTGTCGGCGTTCACACGTGCAACGAGAAGACTTAAAGAGAGGGAGAACCGTCGAAGCAAGAACGGAATTCTTACCCTGCCTCCGTTGGTTTTTCTGGCGGGGTTAGGACGCCGGTGGCAACCCCTTTTTATTCCTCTAGGGATGCCTTTAAAAGGGTTTTCTGGTGGAGGCAGCCTTCGGACACGTCTGGGTCCCAGCCCTCCAAGGTCGGAGGAGATAGAGATGCAAAAAAGGTCTTTTAAATTTAAAATATATCGGGTTGGAAGCATTGCAACCTGCCTGGGTTTCCCTCCTCCGGGCCTCCGCTTTTGTTTCTTTGCAGGCAGTTCTTGTTACAGTACTTCTGAAATCGCCGAGCTTTTCTCGGAAATTTGGCGTTCTCGGCGGTTCCTGGATCCACTTCCAACAAATATATGTCGTGCCTTGCGATATGAGCACAGCAAAGCATGGCGTTTGGGTTCAGGGCAGTTTGGAATTTATTTATTTATTTATTTATTTACTTGACTTTTAAACCGCCCATCTAGCACTAGGGCTACTCTGGGCGGTTTACAACACAAAAATCTAATCATAAACAGTAATAACAGAGTTAAATAAACATACAAACGGGCGGCTTACAATAATGAGGGAGCTCCCACTGATAACCCCAGCTCCTGCCAACCTAGCAGTTTGAAAGCATGGAAATGCAAGTAGATACATAGGTACTGCTGTAAAAAGCGGGAAGGTAAAAAACAGTGTTTCCTTGCAGCCATGCCGGCCATGTGGCCATGGACTTGCACAAGACTCTTCGGCTTGAATACGGAGTCGGACCCGACTAGCATGCATGTGTGGGAGGAACCTTTACCTTTTTGACTTTACAATTAATACATATTCAAGTATTTTGAACAGGAAATTTAGGGATCTCTTACAGCATTAAAAGACAACATTACATTAAAGCTGCAGAGAATGCAAGCAGTTAAAGAGAGAGTAAAAATCCCATGTAAACGTTATGAGTGATGGAAAGTAACTTTAAAAACATAGTGTCAATGCCATCACAAAGTCTGTAAACACAAAGTCTACGTGATCATGTATGGTAAATTCACATAAAAGTCACATAATAGGTAGTCTGTCATTCAGGGAACATAATGCCAACATGTATGAAAATTTCGTTGCACAAATGTGAATCACCAGTGACAATGTGGTGTAGTGGGTAAAAGGATGGACTAGAACTCAGGAGGTCTGGGTTTGACTATGGAAACTCACTGGGGGGCATGGAACCGGCAAACCCTTCTTTGAAAGCCCTACTAGGGTTACAATAAATCAGTTCTTACTTGATGGCATTAGAGAGTGAATTAATAATAGGGTCCTGTCCAGTGTCAATAACGTACAGGACTGCTTCCCTATTAGTTTCCCGTTTCCAGTTATCCACTTTCCAGGAATGAGACATGTTTTTAAAATCGAGTGCTCTCTCTGCTAATAACTGGCTGATAGTAGATTCCACCAGGTACTGGTAGGAAGGACTGCTGCTGATCGCTAGGGCCTGGATTTTCATATGTAGTTCCTCTGACTATTAAAATCTAGCGTCTGTTAAACCTCTGTGTGTCCCCAGAGTGACAGGCTCCGTAAATTTGTGCTTCAGTTACATCTTTGGTTCCAACCCAATTGGAGTGTCAGCACAAAGGGTTTGTTCCCTCTCTGACGGTATTGCTCTCTTTGGGGAAAAATACTTCCTGATAGGAACTGGTGGACCAGCTGTATCATTTCCGAGACCATTATTTCGAGAGCCACAGTGTGGAGGATGCTGGGAAGAAGCAGCAAGATGTGCGGGAGGAAATGGAGAAGACGCTTCAGCAAATGGAAGTGATAGAAGGTAATTCTTAAATAATGGACTGCCATTCTCCCAGCTCCCTTCTTCATCTTGCACTGTCTGTCTGTTCTGTTACATCCTCTATACCAGTGGTTCTCAACCTGTAGATCCCCAGATGTTCCTGGCCTGCCACTCCCAGAAATCCCTTCCAGTACATCAAGTGGTGGAGACTTCTGGGAGTTGCAGTCCAGGAACACCTGGGGAGCCACAGGTTGAGAACCATTGCTCTATATTACCCTTCCCATAAGAACATAAAAGACCCGTGCTAGATCATGCCATTAGGTCTCTCTAATCCAGTATCTTGTTCTCTACAGTGGCCAACCAGATGCAGGTGGAAAATAAACCTTACCTTACCTTACCACCTTTGCCAGTCTGAGGAAGGTTAATGGCAAGACCTCCGATTTATCGTTCACCTTGATCGCGCATCACCCTGGTCCAACTTTTGGACTACTTTTAATTTCCAGCATAGTACCAGAGCTTAGTTGATCAGTTATTAATGGGATGCATGTTGTGGGTCCATAGCGCAAGCCCGTGTCTGCTTCCCCTCCTTTCTCTCTTCTCTCTCCCTTCCGTGCTGCTAGGTGTGTCCAAGGGACAAGCTCCTGTGTTGATGCTGAAGGGGAAAGCGCTGAATGTGCTACCAGATTACAACGCCCAAGCGGAAGAGTTGCTCTCCAAAGCTGTCAAGCTGGATCCTGAGCTTGTAGAGGCCTGGAATCATTTAGGAGAGGTTTACTGGAAAAAGGGGGACGTCTCTGCTGCTCACACATGCTTTTCGGGAGCGCTCAGCCACGTAAGTCCCTCCGCACACAGACACGCACAGCACCTGTCAGGCAATCGAGGATTCTAGATGGAAAGGTATATCCTGAACAATTTCTGGCAATCCGAAGGACCATTTTAATGCCAGTCTTTGGGGGATCAAGTACATAATTCCTTTCCAGATGGGCATACGGCATGTGTGTGTGTTGCGTTGTTGCAGTCGTGACCGACTGGAGTTTTCTTGGCAGGAATACTGGAGTGGTTTGCCAGTTCCTACTCCAGGCGCCTACAGCATCTGGTATTCCCTGGTGGTCTCCCATCCAAGTACTAACCAGGGCCGACCCTGCTTAGCTTCCGAAATCAGTCGAGATCGGATGTGCTTAGGGCATCTAGGCATTGGGCATACGCCATAGAGATAGGATAAGTACAGTAGGACGATCATATCAATGTGATCAATATTGAGCCCCCTGGCACAGTGGTTAAATGCCTGTCCTGCAGGTAAAATTGTGCTCACGACCAGGGGTTCAATCCCAGGTAGCAGGCTCATGGTTGACTCAGCTTTCCATTCTTCCGAGGTCCGTAAAACGAGTATCCAGCTTGCTGGGGGGGGGGGCAATGTGTAGCCTCCATTACTATACTGTAATTAAAAAATTAAACCGCCCAGAGACTACTTCAAGTGTTATGAGGAGGTATATAAGCAGAACACTTTTACCTGTGGCTCCACTTATCTCAGTGGTTCTCAAACCTGTGGGTCACCAGATGTTCCTGGACTGCAACTCCCAGAAGTCTTCATCACTAATTGAGCTGGCCAGGATTTCTGGGAGTTGCAGTCCACGAACATCTGGGGACCTACAGGTTGAGAACCATTGACTTACCTATTGTCTGAAGGTAAGTGACATCTGCCCACCAACCTGCCAGATGTATCCATTTCCAAGGTGTGTTACCAGAGCGGATCACTAGAAGGAGCCAGAGGTAATGCTAGTAGCTATATGGTATTTTTTTCCTACTCATTTTTTTTTCTGTAGGGAGGGTGCGTGGATGCTTGGGATAGATCCCCCACGGATACTGCAGCCCTGCTGTGTTTGCAAACTGTCTTTTTCTTGGTGATGTGCTAAGTCTAGCTATGCAGAGACACATTACAGAGACTTTCTCCTACATAAGTGAGATTTCCAAGATTCCCACAAAAAAATGAGCCCCATTTTCCATATCATGATGATGGTGAAAGTTGGCCTGTTAATCTATGCAGATGAACAGGTGGCGGCGGTGGCGATTGTTGGCCTGTTAATCTATGCAGGAAACGGCCAAATCCCATGCAGCTGAATGTTGTTCCCAGCCTATCCTGTGCAGGAAAGTTCCCATTCTCCGCAGGAATTATTGCAGTCCTGCATGGGGCTGGGCGTTTCTTCTTACCCCATTTCAGTGAATCCTGCATAGGAAGGATGCCATCTAGTGTAGAAAGTTTAGCGGTCCTGCCTTGTGCAGTGTTTTCACCTTTCCTTTGCAGGAGGATACTGTGTAGGAAAGAGAGCGATTTTGAGTGGCAAATAATCCTGTGCATCTTGGGATGTTTCTTTTAAAAAAAGAAAACAGAACTGCAAAATGTCAGTGAAACATCTGCCATTTGTTTTAGTATTTTTATATAGCATCTGTATAATGATTTGTACTCTGTTAGGTTTTCACTGTTTATTTTTGTTGGGGATATGTTTTGTGGTTGTAGTTGGGCAGTCGCTGTTTGGGTGACGTGTTGTACACCACCCAGAGTTCCCTATGGGAAAATCGGGCGGTCAATAAGTACAAGAATAAATAAATAAAATAAGCCTCATGAGATTTCTTGGGGGAAATTATTTGTGCAGAGAAATCTTGCAGCTGGGATGAAAAGAGCGGCTTTTCCCTCCCTGCGTTTCTTTCTGAGAGCCAGAGGCCGTGCGAGTCACATCCCTACCCCGATGAGGACAGGAGGGGAGTTGGGATATTTTTTGAGACAAGCTCTGAATTCCTGAGGTGCTGCCGTTTCAGCCCTACTTCCATCCCTCTCCTCTCCTTCCTCCCCTTCCCTCGTCTTTACTCTGCAGTGCAAGAACAAGGTCTCCTTGCAGAACCTCTCGATGGTCTTACGGCAGCTGCGCACCGCCTCTCCCGACGAGCACGCACACAACGTGATGGACAGCGTGCGGCAGGCCAAGCTGGCCGTGCAAATGGATGTGCGCCACGGCCGCTCCTGGTGTGAGTCTCCAGGAGGCTTTTGGTGTCTCCGATCCAGAGGGTGGGCTGGGATGGAACCGGGGAAGCGGGGCAGGGCTCAGTTCTGTTCTCTCTCTGTCAGGAGATGCAGGACTCTTAGGTCAAGGACAAATAGACTAAAGAACAGTTTTTAATCACAGAGCGGTATCCAAGTTAAATGTGACAGTTTTAGCACCATCCTAATCAGTTTTTAAGTAGTGTTTTAAATTTTGTACGCGATTTTAAGTGTTTTTAATATCTTGTATGGTGTTGTATGGTGTTTTATGTGTTTTATACGTTTTGTATGGTTCCTTGTTTAGAGTGTGTAGTGGAACAGCACTCTAATTTCGTTGTGCATATCTTGCATATGCATAATGACGATAAAAACTCTATTCTCTCTCCTACAGATGTTCTGGGCAACGCCTACCTCTCCTTGTTCTTCAACACGGGGCAGAACCCCAAGATCTCCCAGCAGGCGCTGAGCGCCTACGCCCAAGCAGTAGGTGCTGGAGGGGACTCCCGAGAAGGCTATGGGGCAGAGAGATGGGGCTGGGGGGAGGGTCTCCATGAAGCCTGTGCTGGAAATTTTAGCTGACACAGAAAGAGCAATCCTTAAGAGAATTTGGGTTTGGGTGGTGGGAGGTGCAGACTCATCTTCTCAGCCACTTACTGCAGCCATGTCCAAACTTCGGCCCTCCTGATGTTTTAGACCACAACTCCCAGAATTCCACGCCTGTATTTCCAATGGCAAAGGACTGTGGGAGTTGCGGTCCAAAACATCTGGAGGGCCGAAGTTTGGACATGCCCGGCTTACTGGGTTGGTTGGGCAAGTCTTGTTCTGCGGACCTTGTCTAGATGCACAGCAGAATGAGCGATGAATCTCAGAGAGGCGCAGATGACCTTCAGACTGTAGGTGGGGAGGCTTGTCTTTTTCAAAGCACCCCCACCTTATCTTTGGAATGTCCCTGCATTGCTATTACAGTGGACCCTTGTATAACAAACAGTTTGCATAACATAAAATCTGTACAACATAAAAAATTCTGGAGATAGGGGAAATTTGCTTAACAGAATCGCCTATGGGGCAAATCCGTACATGAAAATGGTCTCGATTAGGGATTACTCTTTTTTCAATGCATTCCTATGGGAAATTTGTATAAAGGAAAAATTTGCTTAACAGAATTTCATTTGGAACGAATTAATTCCTTTATACACGGTAACACTGTACTGTCGTTATTACTATAAAGCATAGTGTTCTGCTTATATACAGCCCCATACCACTTCAAGTAGTCTCTGGGTGGTTTAAAATTTTTATTTACAGTATGCAGGCTACACATTGCTCCCCCACCCCCAGCAAGCTGGGTACTCATTTGACCGACCTCGGACGGATGGAAGGCTGAGTGAGCCTTGAGCCTGCTACCTGGGATTGAACCCCAGGTCGTGAGCACAGTTTTACCTGCAGTGCAGGCATTTAACCACTGCACCATGGGACTCAATGAAGGATGCTAAAAAGGGCCTTTTTTTGCTACAATCAGAGGCTGTTGAGGACAGGACGTTTTGGAGAGTGCTTATTCATGGGGTTGCCTTAACTCAAGGGCAACCCAATAGCACATAAGAACAACAATAGGGGAAAATGTAATCCTGATTCCAATGGAAGTGTGTTTTCCAGCCTTTTTTGTACCTTTGAGGGAAGGCCATGGTCTAGAGCAGTGGCGGCAAATCTGCACTCCAGAGGTGTTTTGGGCCACAACACCCAGAATTCCAAGCCTAGGTGGCCAGAGACAAAGGACTGTGGGAGTTGTGGTCCAAAACATCTGGAGTGCCAAAGATTCACCACCAATGGTCTAGAGCAGTGGTTCTCAACTTGTGGGTCCCCAGATGTTCCTGGACTACAACTCCCAGAAGTCTCCACCACTTGCTGTGCTGGAAGGGATTTCTGGGAGTTGCAGTCCAGGAATATCTGGGGACCCACAGGTTGAGAACCGCTGGTCTAGAGTCTCAAACCTGACTTGCGTCTGACTGCAGGTCCCTTGTAAGGACTATGGGATGCTGGAGATGCTTTTCCTGCTCTCCCTGCAGCCCTCGATCAGGGCAGACTCGGAAGCTGGGCGGGATGTGTGCATTTCAGGCAGGATAGGGGTTAAAAGACTACTGTTCAGGAACTGCCCCGCACAGAACAGGCCAGACTGGGGATTTTTTACACTTGCCTTTCTCTTGATCTTCCTCCTGTAGGAGAAGGTGGACCCCATGGCATCTTGCAACCCAGATCTCCATCTCAATCGAGCCACGGTGAGGAGGAGATGGGGCTGGACAGAGGGCGGGCAGAGATAGGATAAGAGTTATCAAGACAAACGCAACAAAGAGGTTTCTGGAGGGGCAGCTGATCACTCCCGAGTGAAACAACATGAAGAGGCTGTCTGCTAAGCTCGTAGCCTTTTCCCTCTTTTTCCTCTTTCTGCTTTTGCCCCACCCTCTTTTTTATTTTGTTTTATTTTATTTACAGTATTTTGTGGTTGCTGCAAAGTCTTGTTTTACAGCAGCTTACAGGTATGGGGCGTGGTGGCTCAGCGGACTCAGGCTCCGAAAACTGTCGGCTGCAAAGCCGGCAGCTCGGCAGTTCGAATTTGCTGATCATCCCCAGCTCCTGCCAACCGAGCAGTTCGAAAGCATGTAAAAATGCAAGTAGATAAATAGGTCCCGCCGTTGACAAAGCGGGAAGGTAAAACAGTGTTTCCTTGCAGCCATGCCGGCCGGCCACGTGGCCATGGACTTGCACAACACTGGCTCTTTTGGTTTGAATACGGAGTGGAGCACCGCCCCTAGAGTCGGACACGACTAGCTTGCATGTGCGGTGGTGGTGGTGGGGTCTTTACTTTTTTACAGTATGGTGTACTTTGCATCATCAGCTTGGAACAACGGAGCTGAAATGGACCCCCTGGATCCTCGAGCCCAGGAGGCCCAGTGGGAAATCAAACTCATGACCTCTGGCTCTACAGCCATACATCTAAACACTGTGATACCCGGAATTATAAATGCAGAATTATGGTGATTCTGACTTGCGGTGACCCTTTTTCCAAGTTTTCTTTGGTATAATGGACTCAGAAGTGATTCCCCAGTCCTGGGCGGGGGGGGTGCCCTAAATTGGGCAGCTTGTCCAAAGGCAGACAGGTTGGCCCTTTCTGTTTCAAGGCATGGCAGGGAATTGAACACCCAGACACCAGCTCTTCAGGCAGGTAACCTACTCACTAAGCTCTATAGCCGCGCTAGAAATATATCCCAAAATTTGTGCTCCTTATCCTCCTGTCTTTCTCTTTTCTGCTTCCTTTCCTCCCAAGTTCAATTCCCAGGAGATTCTGCTCTATGTTCCACCTGATCCTCATCTGCCCCCTTTCTCTGTTCTTTTGTACGGCAGCTGTATAAATACGAGGAAAACTACATGGACGCCTTGGAGGGGTTTGCGCGGGCCGCAGCCCTCGATCCAGCTTGGTTGGAGCCACGCCAAAGGGAGCAGCAGCTGATGGATTTCCTGGACAGGCTGACCTGCCTCCTTGAAAACAAGGTATTTGCAGCCGTGAAGCTTCCCTTGCTGTCCTTTCCTTCTCCTTTTCCCAAGCGGGTCAGTATCATCCCTACAACTGTGCCTCATCCTGCTCCTTCTCTGCGTTTTTGCCGCCCCCTTCTGCTCCTTGCAGGGAAAGGTGAAAGGCAAGAAGCTGCAAAGCATGCTGGGAAGCCTGCGAACCTCCCAGCTGGGCCCGTGCGGGGACGGCCACTACCAAGGGCCTTCTGGTCAGAAAGTGGAACTGGAGCGGCGGCCTCTAAGCGCCTTGCGACCTGGTGTGAACTCGGGTGCTGTGGTGTTGGGAAAGGTGCTCTTTAGCCTGACCACAGAGGAAAAGGTGCCCTTGTGAGTATCTGGTCGTCCTTGGGAATCAGGAATGTCTCTCTATGTACAGCATGGCCGCCACATCGGTAGATATCCACAGTTTCACTTATCCACGGCCTAAAGATACAGTGGTACCTTGGATAACGACTTTAATTCATTCTCCGAGGTTAGTTGTTATCCGAAACACGTCGTTATCCGAAACGCGGTTTCCCATAGGAATGAATGGGAAACCGATGAATTCATTCCGGAGCCTCGGAAAAAGGCACAGACACCTGTTTTTTTGCTCAAAACCCTTTATAAAGTGCACTTTAAAAGTACAGATGCAAAGACACCCAGGATAACTCTTTTTTACTGATGCATGCTGGAAATTCGTTATCCGAGGCAGTCCATAGGGAAAATTCGTTATCCGAGGCAGCCCATAGGAAAATTTGTTATCTGAGGCAGCCCATAGAGAAAATTCGTTATCCGAGGCAGTCCTATACCCGGAAATTTGCAGTCGTTATCCGAAAAATTCGTTATCTGGGGCAGTCGTTATCCGAGCTACCACTGTATTTTAAAAACTAGCAGTACATGTTTCCAAAGAGTATTTCTAGAACTGACCACTACAGGGTAGCAGAGACTATGTTATACAGTAGGATCCTGGTGTCTGCAGGGGATTGGTTCCGGGTCCTGTGGATACTGAAATCCACAGATGATACAGAATACTAAATAGATTGGTAGAGGGTGGTGGTGGGGAAATCCAGAAATAAATATTTGAACATCCGTTACCAGAAATGCCACTACCACGTGTGTGTTATATCTTTAGACCGCTGATAAGTGAAACCGTGGATACTGAATATGTGGATTTGGGATCCTGATGTATATCCCATTTCTCTGCCCATGTTTTTCGGCATCTGTTGGGTGGTGGCGGCAGCTTCAGATTGATCCCTTCCGGGTACCATGGTCCTACTGTATATTGTTTCTTGCTCAGGTAGTTTTATTCCTTTCTTGATCATTTTCCCCTTAAGGCTTATATCCTATTTAACTGGAGGCAGGAACCAGTGGAGGAAAATCCCGTTGGATAGCTATTATGAGTGACACTCTTGTTGTTCTGTGGTTTAACTACACAGCAGGATTTGAGTTGCTGATGGTTTTAAAACAGGAAAAGAAACCTGCCAATGAAATTTCCCACGTACTCTTTCCTAAAACCTTGCAATCTTAGTTCCTAAGGAAGCTGACCAGCTTGGCTTAAATAAAAGGAAAGGCCTTGGACATTTTCTGGAATTCGTTAAGGATGTGGCTTTGATGATCTCCAGAGGGAGTCAGTCCTATTAAGCTCAAATTACTGTTACACAGTTGATCATTGAATTTGTGATTGTGGAGAAGAGCTAGTTGACCTAAGCCACCAGGATGCTTAAGAACATAAGAAGATCCATGCTGGATCAGGCCAAAGGTCCATCTAGTCCAGCTTCCTGTATCTCACCGTGGCCCCGGGGGCGAACAAGAATAGATATCTGTCTCCTGATACCGCTCCCCTACATCTGGTCCTTGAAGTACCCCAGTTTTAAGCCTGGAGATGACACATCTCCATATCATGGTTTGTAACCTGTGATGGACTTTTCCTCCAGGAATCTGTCCAATCCCCTTTTGAAGGCATCCAGGCCAGATGCCATCCCCACCTCCTGTGGCAGGGAGTTCCACAGACTAATGCTTGTAAGCTCTGAAGCGCCTGTTGTTGTTGCAGGTTCTTTTTAATGCTGGGTATTTGTTGCTCATGGAGCTCTGTGGAGCAGGCAAACATCTATCAGGTTTTCTTTGGTGTCTTTGCATGCCCCTTCCCATTTAGCAGCCTCACTCCTCTTCCTTAACCACGCCTTCTTGTTCTCTGCCTATCTTCTCTCTTTTCTCCGATAGCACCTTTGGCCTGATGGACTCTGCAGAGGGCCCCTGTTTTGCTGTTACAGTGTACAACATGGCACAGAGCTGGGGGGTTCTGATTGGAGACTCAGTGGCCATCCCTGAGCCTCATGTTCGGCTCCATCACATCCACTATCAAGGCAAGGTACGCAGAGTCCGTATCACCCCTTCCCCTAGCACTTCCTACTAGAGATGGGCAAGAATAAAAAAAATGGCATTTCGTTTGTCGTTTGGAGGGTCAGTTTCGGTTCGTTTCAGTTTTTCATGAATTTTTACAAAAAAATCGTTTTCGTTTTCATTCATTTCGTTACCATTTCGTTACCATTTATTTCATTTTTTGTGATTTGTTTTTTTTTAGGATTTTAAGAAATTCACTCATATTGCAGTAATGGAAACGAAACGCACGACAAAATTTCCGGTGTTTCTGTTCGTTTCGTTTCATTTTAGGGACAAAATTCGTTTGTCGTTTCGTTACGTAACGAAACGAAAAAACGGAAACGAAAAATTGTTCGTTTTGTGCCCATCTCTACTTCCTACCATTATTGCAGGGATGGGAATGGTATGACCCTGGGCTGAATATGCTCTACCTCCCGGCCCCCAAAAACATTTTACAGGCTTTCAGGATCCTCTTTTAGTGTAACAGACCCATTGCCTTTTTTGAACTATAAATGGGCATCTCACCACTTCTGGTTTCCAGCATCCCTAATGCTTTCAGAGGTCCTTGCAATCCCCCATAGAATCCTTGGGGCAGAAGGCTGGCCGTGGTTGTCTCCCCCTTGCTCATTTTATATATCCTGTTTCTGCTGTCAACCAGGGTCCTAGGAAGACAGCCTAGATTAGAAGGTGTATTAGAATGACTTGAACGGCCAGAAATTAAAAACCCGACAGTGTCAACTTGGGGAAGATGTTTATGATTTACTGGGCAAATTGTCTCTGCCTTGCTGCTCTCCCTACTTGTTTATTTCTTTTGGTGTTTAAGTCTTCCGTGGGTCCGTCACTGCAGGAGAAAGACATGTCAAACAACAAAGGGTGTTTAGAGCCAGTGGCAGAAACAAGAATCTTGTAGTGCTTTTGAGAATAAGAAGTTTTAAGTAGAATGAGCTACCTCTGTTTTTTTTTCCCCATGGGAAAAAAGCATAGGTACCCCCTTAAGTTTTCTTTCAAAATGCAGACTTGAGTCTCTTGTAGCAGCATTTAAAAAAAAAGTTTGTTTCAGTAGCCCAGTTGCTAGATGGGCAGTAAGTAAGTAAGTAAGTAAGTAAGTAAGTAAGTAAGTAAGTAAGTAAGTAAGTAAGTAAGTAAGTAAGTAAGTAAGTAAGTAAGTAAGTAAGTAAGTAATTTTGTTTTTGCTGGATTGTGGTGATTTTTATATGCTTGATTGTGGAACCTATGTATTTCTCTGGTATTGTTGTATATTGTTAACCACCCAAAGTTCCTGTTGGGAAAATCGGGCGGTATATAAACTAACTAACTAACTAACTAACTAACTAAATAACTAAATAACTAAATAAATAAATAAATAAATAAATAAAATTTAAAAATAAAATAAAATAAATAAGTTTCATTGTCATGGTATTCTCAGGGAATGAGTGCCAAGCTTTACCCACCCATCAGATGCCAGAAAGGATGGATATTCAATCCTAGTATATAGCATAGTCTCTGGTTCCCCCTAGTGGCTAGTCCTAGTAAAGCATGTTGGAAATGCATATTTCTGGTTCTTTTTGATTTAATATTTTCAGGCATTGGGTAACTGAAAACATGGGTATTGATTCCGTGGGTACAGCAGGCCTATGGTATCTTATTCCTTTTACTGTCGGGCCAGGGGTGTGGGGAGGAAGCTTTGGGACTCCCCGGTGTTTGGGTAGCCAAAGCCTCTGAAGCAGCCCACTTGCCGTGGTTGATGAACAGGGAACATGGGATTTGTAACTCCAGGCCTGGCTCCTGTTTTGAGCATGCTAGTATTGAGACAACCCTAGTCACGTGGGACGTTCTGCCTGCCTGGAGTTTCCACCAGAGGAGGCGTTGCCTTGATCCTTTTCATGAATGATTCCTCTTTGGACCACTGCAGCTCCAGCCCTGCCTGAGTCCAGATTGCTGCTGGTCGATGGGGAGAAGGTATCCAGCCAGTTCAATCTGTGGTGGAACCGCTGGCTGTTCTTGTAGCTGCCGCTGGAGCCTCTCTCAAGAGCAGCCTGGGTCTGAACCACTGCCTAGCGACGTTGATGGAGCTTTGTCCTCCACTGGAGCGATCCAGGATTTTGGCTTAAAGATCTGGAGGCCCTAAGATCTTTTCCCTCTTTGGGTGCTTTTACACGACCTCTAAAATCCGCTGGCAACTTAAATTCGGACCAGAGATCGTGGGGTTTTGTTCTGTTTCTGTGTTCCCACCCTTCCACACTCCATTGCTCCTGTCTGCGATGAGGGGAGGGAGAAAAAAAAGAAAAAAATGCAGGCTCACCTCCACTCACCTCCTTCTGCCAGTCGGAGCAGCCCCATAGGGATTCCTGTCTCTTAAAGGGGCGGCGGGGACAAAAAAAACAAACAGAAGGCGAGGAGAGCCCGGCATCCACAGCTTTATAATCCGCATCGGAATTTTTTTTACCTCCGGAGACCAGGTACTTGTAAAATGCTCTGGGGCGCGCTTAGGTGTGCGTGGTCGTACTTAATTTTTTAAATTTTTTAATATCATTTTTATTAAGAAATTTTAATATACAGAAGAAAATTATATTCAAAGCATTAACAATACAAAATCAATCTGTCACTAAGGTTAGGCTTCCCTCTGTTCTTCGCGTGGTTTTAACGTACTTAATTTTTTTTAAAGTCTGCAGCTGGTGGGAAAACAATTTTAAGCTCTGCATCTGGGAGCCCTTTGCCTCGGATTTTAGGGGTCGTGTAAAAGCAGCCTTTGTGGCAAACCAGTCAGCATGGTTTTGATCAAGTTAGCATGCTTTAACTGAAACACCTCCCTTCTTTCTTTCTCTGTTCCAGAGTTTTACTTTCTCCAGCATCCGGGTGGAGACTCCCCTGCTGGTGGTCGTGAACGGCAAGGTGCAAGGATCCCAGAGCCAGGCCGCGGCCACCGTTGCGTACCAGGCCCAGAGTGAATGAAGAGAGGGAAGGAGTCGGCGCGGGGAGTTTCCCCTTCCAGCGGTGCTTGGCCTTCCGTCTGTACCTCCTTCCTTTGAGCAGATCTGGACATTTCATGGCCAAGGGTGTTTGGATGAGTTTTGATCATACATGCCGTCATTAAATGAAAGAGTAGGGAATACAGTAGCAATGGGTATGAACCTTGGCTCGGAGGTTTGTGCCGGTTCCTACGCCCGGCACCACCGTTGCTGCATGTTCCTTTGCCCCGCCTCCCCAGCTGCATTCCCCCACTCACCAGCTAGCATGTGCTCCTCTCCTCCTCCTCCTCCTCCTCCTCTTCAGCCATTGGGCCAGTCTGGCGGGAGCGCAGGCTTCTAAGCCCCGCCTTCTTAGCTGATCATCCAATCGGACAAGGACAGCCAAACCCATGCTTGTGCCTAGGACTGGTTAAACAGCAGAGGAGGAGGAGGAGGAGGAGAGGAGCGCGCTCTGACCAGTGAGTGGGTCATTGCTCGGGGAGGCTGGGGAAAGGACTGCGAGGCACCTGTTGTATTGTGTATACAAACAGGCACGAACCTCTGAACTGAGGTTTGTGCCCATCTCTACTAAGAAAGATTGATAGCTCCACATAGCAGAGCAGAGCTCTCCTGTTTAGTTCCTTCTTGGTTGCTCTTTCAAAATGATCCCAATACTGGGGGGTGTGGAGTGGGATCATATATTGTTCTGGAAAATGGTGGCTACCAAGATAATCCCACGGTCCTTTTATTTTCTTAAACCCCTCTTGTTTTTTTCCAGCCGCAAGCCGTGTCTTTGCTGCTGAGGAAAGTGGCACTTAAGCTCCCAATTTTTTGTACATCCCCTTGGGTTGGATCTAGGCTGAATAAATTCCACTGAAATTTAGGGGGTACAAGTTCATTGTGAATAGAATCGCACCATTTTCAGTGGGTCGGTTATATGTGTGACTCGGTTTTGATCCACCCCGTTATCTTTGTGTATATAGGAGATATATTCTGTATTTATTTGGTGAAATCTTCAGTATGTTTTTTTGTAATTTTTATATATTGTTTCCCAGAGTTCTGGTCTCTTCTTTGCTACCTGCCCACCTCCTCTAATAAAAGGTGTGTTGACAGTGTCTTGGTTTTGATTCCTACCACAAAGAATAGTTAAAACCCATTTACTTTTGCTTATGAAGGCTTAGCAGGGCCGAAAATATATCCAGCGTTATCTTCATAGCAAAGCAATGACGAAGGGTATTTCATCCAATGCTAGTTGTTGATTTTCATTGTTTGACTAGGAATACGAAGGCTTTGTTTTTGAGAGGGTGTCCCTAGCTAATTGTTTGCGGTACAAGAGAAGTAAGCAATGACGTCTCTGTACAGAGGAGGGGGTTGTCTCTCTTTGAGCGAGGTGGGCAGTGGCTCAGTCGTTAAATTGCAGTACTGCAGCCAACACTCTGCTCATGACTCAGGTTCAGTCCCAAGTAGCCAGCTTGAGGTTCACTCAGTCTTCTAACCATCTGAGGTCCCTAAATTAAGTAGCCAGCTTGTGATGGTGGTGGTGGTGGTGATGGGGAATGTGTAGCCTGCGTAATTAACTTGTAAATCGGGTAGAAAATACTTTTAAGTGCTGTGGGGTGGTATATCAGTACTAGCTCATTTAACTTTGCTTTGATGGCCAAAGGAGAACTTTAACACTTCTGACCCTGCAGTTTGTTAGGTGAAAGGAAATAATTTTCCATGTGTCCACTCTACTGGTAATGCTCCTCTTTTCTCTGTTTCCTGATACCAGCTTCCTTCCCCTCCAGTTTTGGACAGATGTAACAGATCTGTGTTTCCCAGCCAGGGGGTCTCAAAGTGTTTCCTGGTGTCGTAGGTCACCTTAACTTCATCCTTGACCTTTCAGAACCAGATAGAAAAGTTACCATGTATGTGTACATATGAGAAGCAGGCCCTTTTGGGGGAGAAAGAAACCTCACCTTTCTGAGAAGGAATAGCCTTGCCCTCTTAAAAATGCTTTTTAAAATGCAAATATGGCATGGGGTCACAGGTTACTTGGTTATCATACAAGGGGGGAGCGGCTCGAAAATGGTTGGGAAACCATAACCAACTTTCAGGTTGTATATGGAATAAAACCGCTAATTTTTAGTAAAGAGGAAAAAATTAGCAGCTTCAGATTCTTCCATCACTTTAGGTTTGATGGCCAGTGGGTGGGTGGGTGGGACTGGAGATCTAAAATTTCAGGGAATTGAGAAGCCATAGGTAAAAAAAAAATCTTTGGAGAAAAATGGAAAAATTGGGGGTGGGGTAACAGCTTTCTTCCTGTTTTACACCCCAACATTTCTGGAAATTTTACATCTCTAGGTGGGACCTTCACAGTGCTAAGCCTGCCTCTTGTTTGAAATTTGAAAGGTTGGTTGTTGGTTCATATTCACGTTCACCTTCTACACATCTACCAGGTCATGAATGATGCTGTGTCGGAGAGCAAGGTAACCTTTCAGCAAACTTGTCTCCGTGTGCAACTCCCTGATTAAACTACTGTACTTAATTGCTGCGGCTGGGCTCTGTGCCTTCTGAATGCGTAATTGGCTATCACAGGGGAGGCCAAGAAGTTCAAACACGGGCACCAGCTAATTAAGCCATGCCAAGAGTTTCTCTCTCCCTGATCTAATGCTTGTGGAAGTTTCTGGAACTTTTTTTCTCTGGAGAAAATAACTTTGGAAGAGTTTGACTTCTCTGAACTGGGAATTGGAGCTGCTTCTGCAGGAGCTGCTTAGAACAATGAAGGAGGAGAGGTGGATTCAAGATAAGATTTCTGTTGCCTCTCCCCTGCTTTCTGGGATGAGTGTAGTATAAACCTATTCAGACTTTATTGTATTCCACATCATAAGGCTGGCTATGGGAACCCCTAGCCCCATTGATTGATTGATTGATTGATTGATTGATTGACTCACTGACTCACTGACTCACTGACTGACTGGTGGCCTATCTCCCGATAAGGGGATTCAAAGCAGCTTTCAGTATTTAAAAGAATAGAATTAAAGCCATACAACTGATTAAATAGACTTCTGAATGATTAACATACGAATATAAGAACATAAGAAGAGCCCTGCTGGATCAGGCCAAAGGCCCATCTCGTCCAGCTTCCTGTATCTCACAGTGGCCCCACCAAATGCGTCTGGGAGCACACGAGATTAGATCTCTGTCTCCTGACACCACTCCCCTGCATCTGGCCCTTGAAGTACCCAGGTTTTAAGTGTGGAGATGACCATCTCCATCATGGTTTGTAACCTGTGATGGACTTCTCCTCCAGGAATCTGTCCAATCCTCTTTTGAAGGCACCCACGCCAGATGCCATCACCACCTCCTGTGCCAGGGAGTTCCACAGACTAACAACACGCTGGGTGAAAACATATTTTCTTTTGTCTGTTCTTACTCTCCCAGCCCTCAATTTGAGTATATGTCCCCTAGTTCTGGTATTTTGTGAGAGGGAGAAGAGCGTCCCTCTATCCACATTACTCATGCCCTGCATTATTTTGTACGTCTCAAACATTCAAAACATTTTAAACATTATTTTAGCTAAAAATGGCATTCAGGGACTCTGTCATGATTGTTAAAAGCTTGCCTGAAAAGGAGGGCCTTTAACAGTCAGCAAAAGGGCAAAAGTGATGGGACAAGCCTGAACTTCTAAGGGAGAGCATTCCATAACTTGGATGCTGCCACAGAGAAGGTCTTGCTGCCTTCTCTCCTCTATAGATCCCGTCATTAAGTGAAGAAAGTAGCAGCAGTTAGTGGAAGTGCATGGAATGGGATATTTTAATGCCAGGCAGGGCCTGAATGAGACAGTTCAGAACATTTTCTGGCCTGCACTTCACCTAGATGAGAAGTTAAATGTATATGGATTTTTGTGTGTGTGTAATTTGTAGAAGTCAGGATTTTGTAGTCCAGGGGCTAAGATTGTTTAATAGTTGCATAGGGATTTTTTTTCTTTTAGGTTCTGTTCATTAGGCCCGTTGTTCCCAAGCTTGGGTCTCCAGTTGTTCTTGGACTACAACTGCCAGAAATCCTGGCCAGCACAGGTAGTGGTGCTGACTTCTGTGCGTGTTAGTTCAATAGGGAGGGCAGACCAAAGAGAACAACATTTTAAGTTCATGGTTAAATAATAACTTTATTAGACTGACAACTAGAATTCAGCAGCCACATGAAACCTTTCAAGCTCTTCAACGGGCAAGATGGTCAAAAATTGGGGTTGGGGGTATAAAAGTCTAAAGCAGGGGTTCTCAACCTGTGGGTCTCCAGATGTTCCTGGATGGCAACTCCCAGAAATCCTGGCCAGCTCAGCTTGTGATGAAGACTTCTAGGAGTTGCAGTCCAGGAACATCTGGGGACCCACAGGTTGAGAACCACTGGTCTAAAAATTGGATCCAATATTTCATCCCTATATTTTAGACCCAGAATGGGCAATGCTGGCTTTTATTCCTATGAACCAAGATGGCTGCCCTCGCTTTCCCACCACAAAATGGTGGCCCTTACAGGGGGAAAGGCCCTGTTCGCCGGGCCAAAGTCCAGGTCAACCAGCCCCGGATCAGTCCCTCTAGCTTCTCCGCAAGAGTGTTCTTTTGAGAGCCTCTTTCATCTCTTGGTTCCTCAAGCTGTAGATGAGTGGGTTGAGCAAAGGGGTCACCACGGAATAGAAGAGGGTCACGATCTTGTTGCTGCCTCCGGAAGCTTCCGGGACGACGTAGGTGACCATGATGGAGCCGTAGAAAAGGCTCACCACTGCCAGGTGGGAGGTACAGGTGGAAAAGGCCTTCTTCCTCCTTGCGACGGAAGGCAGCCTCATCACCGCTTGCAGGACCATGATGTAGGAGGCCACGATGAACAGGAAGGGGCCGAAGATGGCAATGGAGCTGAGGCTGTAGAAGGCCAGCTCGGTGCCAGGGGCTGGGCTGCAGGAAGAGGCCAGCAGCGGGCCCGGATCGCAGAGAAAATGGTCTAGGTGTTTGGAGCCACAGAAACGGAGCCGAGAAATCAACGCGATGGGCACCAGGAACCAGAGGAAGCCGCAGAACCAGCAGAAGGCAGCCAGGCCATAGCAAAACTGGGGGGACATGAGCAATGGGTAGCGCAGCGGGTGGCAGATGGCCAGGTACCGGTCCAAAGCCATGGCGGCGAGAAGGAAGCTCTCGGTGGTTCCCATCGAGAAGAAAAAGTAGAACTGCAGGAAACACCCTTGGAAAGAGATTGTGGCCAGCGTCGGGGAGGCAAGATCTGAAAGCATCCGGGGGCATGAGGTAGTTACGTAGCACATCTCCAGCCCGGAGAAGCTCCCCAAAAGAATGTACATGGGCATCCGGGAGAGGCGAGAGTCCCAGACGACGGCCCAGACGATGCAGAGGTTGCCGGTCAAGGTGAAGGCATAGCAGATGGAGAACAGACAGCAGAGCAGCAGCTGAAGAGGGCGTGTGAGAGAGGGGAACCCCAGAAGGATAAACCCGGACCCCCAGCTGGTATTGTTGGCTTGGTCTGAATAGTAGGAGGCCAGCTGTTGCTGCAGGAAAATGGACGAGAGAGAACGGGTGAACTTCTCAAGAGAAAATTAAGGGCTGGGAGAGTAAGAACAGACAAAAGAAAATATTTTTTCACCCAGCGCGTTGTTAGTCTGTGGAACTCCCTGCCACAGGATGTGGTGATGGCATCTGGCCTAGGTGCCTTCAAAAGGGGATTGGACAGATTCCTGGAGGAAAAGTCCATCCCAGGTGACAAACCATGATGGAGATGTGTAATCTCCAGGCTTAAAACTGGGGTACTTCAAGGTCCAGATGCAGGGGAGTGTTATCAGGAGACAGAGATCTAGTCTCGTGCACTCCCAGACGCATCTGGTGGGGCCGCTGTGAGATACAGGAAGCTGGACTAGATGGGCCTTTGGCCTGATCCAGCATGGCTCTTCTTATGTTCTTATGTTCTAAAATATGCAATGGTTGAAGCTTGGATTTAAGCCACGAAAGCTTGCTTGTCTTTCCCTTGTCTTTTCCCTTTTACAAGTCCCAATTGACCCTAATGCAGTGGTTCTCCACCTGTGGGTCCCAAGATGTTCCTGGACTGCAAATCCCAGAAATCTTCATCGCTAGCTGAGCTGGCCAGGATTTCTGGGATTTGCAGTCCAGGAACATCTGGGGACCCACCATTGAGAACCACTGCCCTATTGTGTCTCACCATGCTGGGGGACACACCTTCTGAAGCCAAACTAGACCAACATTTCAGCAGGAGATACAGTAACCCTGCACCATTTCGCGGTTCATGTACTGCGGTCCCACAATATCGCGGGACTGCAGTACATGCTTGATCTCCAGCTGGTTAGCACCGGGGTGGGGAGAAAAAACTTTATTTCCTCACCCAGCCCCATTGAGCTGGAGCCCGGGGTGTGGGGAAGAGGAAAAAAAGGTTTAAAAATCCTGGGCTTTTAAAACAATTTTTTCCCTTCCTCAAGACGGACCGATTCACCTCCGTTGCTCGGCGGGGCTGCTCCAAGAAGCCTTGGCACAGCCGGGCGAGCAGCGGTGGCGGATCTGATCCCCCATCGTCGCTTGCCGAGGGCTGGTCCAAGACTTTTTAAAAAAAGTCTTCCAGCATCGCAGGCAAGCAGCGGTGGCAGGTCAGTTCCACCGCTGCCGCTTACATGGGCTGCTGCTCCCCCAGGCCCCACCCGACCTGCTTCTGCATATCGTGGATTTTCAGTCATGGTGGGTCGGGTGGTTACTGTAGTAGCACGACAGTAACTCCAAAGAGGCACCTTCAAAGCTGCTTTCAATTGGAAGATCGACACCTAAGTCGAAACAGTTGTTTGCCGTTGCTGATTGGTTCCCTAACAGAAATGAACAAATCTGGAACTTTCAAATCTGTGAACGCTGTTAGGGAATAGCCACATGTCACTTACTTGTGAAGTCAGTTTCCCCTTGGGTTGCAAAGCTACCCATACATCTGGTTTTGTTCCTCAGCTGACTTTCTGAGATCTGCTGTTGTCATATATTTCCAAGATGCAACACTCATAGTTACTGATGTATGACGTCATATACATCTACCTCTTATAACAGTGACCAAATAGGGGCATTGGTATAAAATCAAGGTTAGTTTATTAACTTAGTCCTATGATGCTGTATATTTGACTTTGCCGCATTGTCCAATGCATAATTCTCCAGTTATATTGTGTCAGCAGTATTGAACTACAATGCAGAGCTGTGTACTAAACACAGAAATGTCTAAATATATTTAGAATATCAAAATAACAACATATGAGGCATATCAGTAGGATATGCCTCATATGTTGTTGTAGCCTCAACTTTCCTCAGCTTATTGTAGCCTCAACTTTCCTCAGCTCAACAAACTCCAGATTAATTTACTTTAATTTTGGGACTTGCCAGTGAGAGGAAAACATGGGCTGTATTTGCCAGTGTAATTGCATCTCGGGAGGGAAGACATTTCCTTTCTCCTCTCAAATCAACCTCCTATCTATATGCAAACACACACTTTCTGCCAATACGGAGGGCCCAAAAATACCCACCTAAAAATTTAAATGATAGAACTGAAAAATAATCAAGTTAGCAGTGTGTAAATTGCAGGTGAGGGAAGAGAGGATAAATTTAAAATGCTGAGGAAAATATTTTTATTTGCTTGTCTGTAAGAAAGGCCAGCTGAAGAATCAATGGTTCCCTTTTACACCAGGACTTTTAACTATCGCTAAGTCTAACGGTCAAATAGATTTTAGAGGTACTTTAATTTTTAGCAAACTTTTCAAGCAAAGGGACTATAACACATACACTTGTAGGTAGGAAAAAAGATATTTCAGCAGGTAAATAAGTAGATGAATAGTTATTTATCTCTTGCATATTTCCAGCAAAATGTACATTTCTGTTTAAAATGTATGTTTGGCTCACGATACATCATTAACTCCCGCAGTTTTTCCAGGTAGTAGATCAAGAGCATATCTATGGTCAGCGCTGTTCTCACTGTCATAATCCACAACCCCACAGAGGAGGTTTTAGGTGAGAGACAGTGTCCAAAATCCTGATCATCATCGCTGCAAACATCACTCTAGCTATGCATCTTATGAAGGTAAACTGTCTCAAGTTAAGGAATCTTTATCTGCTGGGAACTAAGTTGTGTGACTGATATGGAAATAAAAATGTTTACAGTGGTTTCTTAATTTTGTCTCCAAAAATTACACTGTCTGTGTTACCTGGATATAAAATTCCAGTAGGATTTTGGGCAGTGAATTTGCTGCTCTGGAGAGAGGTATGGATGTATATTTTGTGCACAGAAAGTCCTGGATTAAGAATGGGTTTTCAAGTTCACAAAATCTAATATAATGAATCTTGGCTTAGATTTTGGAAGGAATTTGGAAATGCTTTGTTAAAATTCCATTTTATGGCCCTAATTCCTTTCTTGTTTTCATCAACTGTATTAAAATCAATTATTTAAATAACCGGCTGCCAAAAGTTATTTTAAAGGAACACTTAACATTTTTCACCATTTTATTTATTTATTTATTTATTTATTTATTTATTTATTTATTTATTTATTTATTTATTTATTTTAAGACTTGTCTTCCCGAAGGAACTCCGGGTGGTTCACAGCAGACAAATATATAACAAAAGTCAAAAAACAATTTAAATATACAACAATTTAAAACACTTGAACAAACAATAAAACGTAAAAAACAAATGGCAGATGGTGGGGGAAGAAAAAAAAAACTTAAATTAAATTAAGTCACCAAACACCTCTCGGAAAAGCATGGTCTTCAATGGTCTTCAATTTTGACGTGTTGCTGCAGCTTTTTATTTATTTATTTATTTATTTATTTATTTATTTATTTATTTAATTGATTGATTGATTTATATACCGTGTCATCTGACCAAAGGTTATTCTGAGCTGTTTTAGCAATTTTGAAGGGAAACTTTATTCTAATGATTCACTGAATGACTCAAAGTTCTCAAAACTTAACATTTCAATTTGTTTTCTTTAACTATTCTATATTAATGCACTAGCACCAACATATATGTCTTTGATCTTGTCTACATTCCTTATGCCCCGGAGAAAAATGGGTGTCCCCCCCCCCCCGGTTTTTCTTTGCCAGATTTGAATTTACTATTGTGTTGTTACAGTATTTTAAATTCACCAGAGATCCTCAAAAACCGATAATCAAAGAAGAAGAGTTTAATCACATTCCTTACCACATGCTTGGAGACATTGAAGGCTGTCATCAGTCATATTAATTTGTTAAGTCCAGATCTAAACCAGGCAGAAATCAGAAATGAGAGGGGAGAAAACTGAGTAATAATTTTCACTAGACAGAATAATCTACAGATACATTTTTTTTATCAAAAATGTCTGTGGAGATTCTCAGTCATCCAGGTGAGTTTATCCTGAAGTTGAGTCATGGCAACTGGACTTCTTTTTCTTGAGAGACAGAAATGTTTCGCTGCTCATCCAAACAGCTTGTTTGGATGCGCAGCAAAATGTTTCTCTCTCTCAACTTTTCCCCTCCACGATTATATTACTTTTACAATGTTGACTTTGTTACACTCTTGTTATTGTTACCCCTAAAAGGAAAATGTAGGAGATATTTTTCTTACTGCAGATCGGGAGACTTGGGTTTGTTTACTTTTTTATTTCTCTTTTGGCTATACAGCGGACCCTTGTATAACAAACGGTTTGTATAACATAAAATCCGTACAACGTAAAAAAATTCCGGAGATAGGGGAAGTTTGTTTAACAGAATCTCCTATGGGGCGAATCCGTAGAACATAAAAATGGTTGAGATTAGGGATGACTCTGTTTTCAATGCATTCCTCTGGGAAATTTGAATAAAGGAAAAATTGCTTAACAGGACTTCATTTGGAACGAATTACAGTAATTCCTTTATACAAGCTACCACTTGTATATTATTCCATGAGGCAAAAAGAAAAGTAAAAATCTCCTCAGCTAGAAATTTCATTTGGAACGAATTAATTCCTTTATACAAGGTACCACTGTACTGTACATCCTTAAAGTCTGCCCCCCGCCCTGCCTTTCCTTCGTGTACTCAACAATTCAGGATATATTAACATAAAACATTAGCGGTCTCCAGCTCTGGAAGTACAGAAAGGTGGGAAAAGGAGATGATCGAAGAAGATAGAGAAAGGGGATTTTTGGAAGGGATCCTGAGCTCCAGTCCTGACTCTGGAAAGGTAGTCAGGTGCAGTGGTGAAGAGGGGAACACAAGAGGAAGTAGCTCGCCTGTGATAAAGCAGCAGCAGCAGATTCGGGGACACTTAACGCTGCAAACGTACCTTTCCGGAAGCTTCTGTGGAAGCGTGGTTACCTCCTCAGATCTGAGAGAGCTGACCTGTGGATGGAGGCTGATATTTCAGTTCTGCGAGCCAACATCTTAGGAGATCTTTCTCTCCCGAGGGAGAGAAGGAGGCAGGGAGTCTAGGTGTTGCTCATTAGTTTAGCCATGACTGTTCTAAGACATTACAGGGCGAGGTTGTTGCCTGAAAGTAGATCTTCTAATACAGTGGACCCTCGTATAGCAAACAGTTTGTATAACATAAAAATATTTACTACAAAAATAAAATAAAATCCAGATACAGTGGTACCTTGTATAAAGGAATTAATTCGTTCCAAATGAAATTATGTTAAGAAAATTTTCCTTTATACAAATTCCCATAGGAATGCATTGAAAACAGAGTGATCTCATTTTTATGTTGTACGGATTCTCCCCATAGGCAATTCTCTTAAGCAAATTTCCCTTATCTCCAGAATTTTTTATGTTGTACAAATTTTATGTTATACAAGCTGTTTGTTATACAAGGGACTGTAGAGGGGAAATTTGCTTAACAGAATCACCTATGGGGCAAATCCGTACAACATAAAAGTGGTCGAGATTAGGGATTATTCTGTTTTCAATGCATTCCTATGGGAAATTTGTATAAAGGAAAATTTGCTTAACATAATTTAATTTGGAACGAATCAATTCCATTATACAAGGTACCACTGTGCCTATTTTCTGGCACAGGGGAGGAAGACAAGATATGAGGGCATTTTAGCAGATGGCATTGGTTACTGCTGCTGTGACAGCTTTCTGTGGACATTGGGACAGCCACTCTGCTTTTAGAAAGGACGGGGAAGCAGTGTGTCTTTTTGTTGGCTTGCATTGTAAGCCCCATCATACTTAACAGGTGGCTGAGAGGCTGATGGGAGTCAGAGCCTTGTTGCAACATTTCTCAAATATATCTCTGAAAGTAAAAATAAATAAATATAACAAGCTGAATTAGAGCTTTGTATGTGTGGTCCACATAATTCACCCCTGAAGGTGGTCAATAGTGTGTCTGGCAAGTTTTAGTACACCTAGGATATGATGGCCTGTAGAGGCATGCTATCCAGTCTTATAGAACCTCTGAAGGAAGATAGATATTTCAGGGTTACAACAGATGCAGACTGCTTTAGGGTGTTTTTCTTTCAGCACTGTCTTTATATTATGTTTTATAATTTATCCTGCGTTTATTGTGATTGTTTTATGATGTTCTTATTTGGTCATCTGTTGGGCTATTGAAATGTTGCAAGCCATCCAGAATGCCCTGTTCCCCCAGATGGATGGCATATAAATAAATAAAATAATCAATGATAAATCAATAAATACCCAAATAGGGAAGAACTAAATAGGGCTTACAAATCAACACTAGATTGGGTGGTGTTTTTTTGAGGGGGTGGATTTCTCTTGGGACAGCAGATACTGTACATATTCCGCCATTTTCTCCTGCACTCTTCAGTTTTCCATGCCTCTGGCAATTTGCTGTACAGTACTTTCTATTTCTGTGAAGATTCTCAGTCATCCAGGTGAGTTTATCTAGAAGTTGAGTCATGGCAACTGGACTTTTTTTTTCTTGAGAGATTGAAACATTTTGCTGCTCATCCAAACAGCTTCTTCAGTCTGAGGGAAACTAGTTGCAAGTCCTCCATTTTATAATGCACTTTGACCTCTTGTCACCCTGGTCTGAAATAGGCTCATAAGATGAACAAGGGCCTGAATAGGCTTGTTACGTAGACAACAGTCTCCATAGCCTTAAAGTGAACAATGGCCTAAGGTGCTGAAACACATAAAGTATGGGTAATTAGCTATGGCCTTAATCATAAAGGTGTGAAGTATTTTTGATTTGTCTGGTTTTTGTTGAAATCACAGCCTAAGTGACAGATAGACTGTGCCTGAACCCCCCACCTCTGTTGAGAGAGGGGTTTTCAATGCTCACATGAATGGCTTCCCTGACCCCTCTCTCAAACCACCTATCTTATCTGTCTCCTCATCCTCTGATGAAGATGTACATTAAGGCATGTAACAACTGCTGGACTCCTTGCAACCTCACATGCTGCCTCTAATAGGTGTGGCTGGGAGGGGCCTTTCTGGGCTGTGGTGACTGTCAATCAGGCTAGCGTTAACCAATTGCTCCCTCCTGTTTCTGAATTCAAAGACAGCCCCACCCCTCTGCTCTGAGCCTTTCTCCCTTTATAATATTAGTCTGTTGGAACCAGGGAGTCTATTGAGGTGTGTTGGGGCAAGTAGCTATATAGTAGGACCCCCGTATCCACTGATTCATTATCCACTGATTCAGTTATCCACGGCTGGCAGAGGAAAATAATTAAATAATTCAGCAGCCACAAAGCAAGCTATTGTCACAAACAGCAGCTGTAAAGCAATCTATTGTCACAAATACCATCTGTAAAGCAAGCTACTGCCTCAAAACAGCTGTCATAAAGCAAGCTACTGTCAGGAAACAGCAGTTTGGGGTGGGCGGGCAGGCGTTCTCTCTTACCCATGGTTTTCATTATCCATGGGAAGGCCTGGAACAAATCCCCAGTGGATAATGGGGTCCTACTGTATTCTGTTAGCTTGCTGTTCATTCTGTGCAAAACTGTAAATAAAGAAAATGTTTTTTTTTTAGCATTTCAAATGTTTCAGAGTGAGTTATTGGTTTGAGACCATAAATTTCAGAGTGAGTTATTGAGACCATAAATGTCAGTTGATGAGAAAAAGGGCTGGCCTCCTCTGGGGAACATTTCAGCTATTCTGCTCTGTAAATCTTTGTACATTGGCTGCAGGGATTTAACCAGAAATTTATAACTCTGGAACAGTCCTGTGGGTTTGCTATTTTAGGAATTGATCTAATGTACATATTTCAATCACAACTATAAAAATAGATTTAAAAATAAACATGAAAATACTTTCTTGTGGTAGGACTATTTCTTTGTAGTTTATTCTCTTTTTATCATCAATGTTTTATCCACATCAACTTAAAACTCCATGTAACAATCAAAGTGTGAAGTTGGGTGAGATGAAATAAATCAGGGATCCTGTTGGAGGGCTAAACATTTACTTGTTTATTATCATTTGTAGGCCACCTTTCTCTCGATGAGGGGACTCAAACAACAAGTAGAATTAAAAGCACAAAAGAAGTTCAACCACAGTAATAATTTTGAAATCTATTAAAATAATTAAAAGCATTGTAAAACTTTTAAAACAAACTTACTAAATACCTAGATATATACAAAGGTATTCTAAATTACTCATCTGTTTTGCAATGTTTTGTTTTGATGAGATGTGGAACTATCCTCCGTAGACCTTTTATCAGGGGGTTACATCTTTTCTCTGGGGTAAAAAAAGCTTCAACAAGCCAATTTAAGATCACGACTCGTGCTCTGTACAGAACCTAGAGCCAATCGACAAGAACTCAGTCTACGATGCCGGTTCTTCTCTTTCCTCTGCTGAGATCAACTGCCAATCCATGGCAGAATGCAGGAAAAAAGATGATATTCATTTCATGTGCTGGAGCTTTGGCTGCATCAGTTTCCAAGCTGGGTGGAACAGTGTGTTGTGTGGTGCCGAGGTACCAGAACATCATCTTATAGAGGGCGTGCTAAAATACCACCTCTAATACACACTCTAAGGATCTAATGTCGCCTTCTTCCCTGAGAAATGGGGAGTTTGACTCTTTGAAGTGTATTAACATTGTTTTTACTGACATAACATGTGGAAAGTGAGGCAGAGGGAAAATGAAGCCTTGGGTGCAGGTCTAGGGCACCCTTCTTTGTGAGATTTCTGTCAAGAGGTCTAGAACAAGGGGTTGATTTTGCATAGCATGGTGTTTCTGAAACAAGAATCTGTTGCCGTGGCGGCTGGAGACAGGTTGTGCTAACTGTTCAGAGATGCTCAGCAGGGAGGACTGATGCAGAAATTAAAGCACACTACAGGGCCTATGTTTTTTCATTCACTTCAGTGGTCCTAATTTTGGAAGCAGCTGTGATCTTGGCACGGAGGCTAACTCATGCCATTCTCCTCAGATGCTTTTTCCCCCCATACCAGGCACCAGGAAAAAAATATCTCAGATATATTGATGACTAAATGAAGGCTAGCTTTTTGGTAGACCAGCCTCTGACTTTTGAGCTCTCTCCATGGACCTCCTCAATGGCACCACAGCGCAGGAATTTGTTCTACTCGGCTTCCGAGTGGGAGAACAAGGACGCCTCCTCCTTTTCACTTTCTTCGCAGTAGTGTATGTCTTCACGTTAGCCGAGAACTTCGTCATCATCGTGGTCATCACTCACGATGCTCAACTGTCCCCGATCCCCATGTACATCCTCCTGAGCAACTTCTCCTGGCTGGAGATGTGTTACGTGAGCGCCACCATGCCACGGATGCTCTTTGACTTGTCCATGCCGGGTGGAGTCATCTCTTTCCACGCTTGTTTCCTCCAGTTTTACATCTTTTTCTCCCTGGGCACTGCCGAATGCCTCTTCCTCTCCGCCATGGCCTTGGACCGCTATTTGGCCATCTGCCACCCATTGCGCTACCCACAAATCATGTCCAAAGATTTCTGCCACGGCTTGGTGGCTGGTGCTTGGGTAGTTGGCTTCCTATGGTATGTTGCGCCTGTGTTTTTGATCTCCCGGTTGTCCTTCTGTGGCTCGAACACCATCGATCACTTTGTGTGTGATTCTGGGCAACTCCTTGCCTTGGCTTGCCCTCCGTTGGGTTACCTCCCTCTCTTCTGCTACGTCGTCACTTCTTCTATCGTCCTGGCCACTTTCGTCTTCATCGTTGTCTCCTACGCAAACGTCGTTTTCACCCTGGTGAAAACCTCCAACCAAAGCACTGGCATCAAAGGCTTTTCTACGGTGTCGTCCCACCTCATAGTGGTGGCCCTCTTTTACGGATCGGTGGTCGCGATGTACATCGGAGGACGCAGTGGAGAAAGGCAGGGGGAGAACACCAAGCTGATGACTCTGTTCTATTCTGCAATTGCCCCGCTGCTGAACCCTCTGATTTACTGTCTCAGGAATGAGCAAGTGAAGGAAGCATTGGCCAGACTTTTGAGAAGGAAGAGGGTGCTTAGCCAAACAAGGTGAAGAAGGAACGTCTTTATCTGGTTTACTGAATCACCTTTTTCCTTCCCTAATGCAGGGCATGAGTAAAATGGTTAGAGGGACACTCTTCTCCCTCTCACAAAATACCAGAACTAGGGGACATACACTCAAATTGAAGAACAGACAAAAGAAAATATTTTTTTCACCCAGCGTGTTGTTAGTCTGTTGAACTCCCTGACACAGAATGTGGTGATGGCATCTGGCCTGGATGCCTTCACAAGGGGATTGGACAGATTCCTGGAGGAAAAGTCCATCGCAGGTTACAAACCATGATAGAGATGCATCATCTCCAGGCTTAAAACCTGGGTAGTTCAAGGGGCAGATGCAGGGGAGTGGTATCAGGAGACAGATATCTAGTCCTGTGCGCTCCCAGACACATCTGGTAGGGCCACTGTGAGATACAGGAAGCTGGACTAGATGGGCCTTTGGCCTGATCCAGCATGGCTCTTCTTATGTTCTTATGTTCTTCACAAAGACATCCTATAAATGTTGGAAGTTATTTTCTTTTGGTAGAATGCAGCCTAGGAAGAAGATGGGATGGTTAGCTCTTCTGATGCATTTTAGATATTTGATTATTCATTTTACTCTTTCTCTTACTGTTGCTTCTCTCCTTCTCCCTCCTCTTCCTCAATATCTCACCTATTTCTGTCTTTTTATAGTTACTAGGCTGCAATTTCAGAACGTGGCAGCACCAGCTGCATCACCTTTAGTGCCTTTGTATATGCCAGGGTCAATTTTTTAATTGATTTGGTACATAGTGGAACTATCACTTCCTACTTGTTCTCATTGGTAGCTGTAATCATATTGATGTATCCAATGACACTCAATTCACAGAACAAGTTTTCATTTAATTTTAAGCAACAAAGTTTTCCATGCATTCCCTTAATGTCAGGTTGGTACTACATCTGTGTAAATCTATCAAAGACAAATATGGCAATAGTAAACTGGATGTCTTCTGTTAATAATCCAATAAACATAAATTAAACAGCATTCTGCATATAATAAATCATGTGTTTTCTTCCACTACAAAAATATATATTCTCTTTCCTTATGCACTAACCAAATACATCTTAGTACCTTTCATAGGGGTACCAACAGGGCACCAGCAGATACTGTACATATCATTTTGATCTAAAATGTAACCAGTTTTTAAAAACAAACAAACCCTAAAGTGTATACTTCCAGATAGCTACATCACAGCTGTTGTCGTACAATAAGGCTTCGCCCTATTGTAGTGGGCTGAAGGACAGGAAAGACAGAAGCCATGGGTTGTTCCTATTAAACAAGAACAGCAAAAGGCAATTCTTGACCCCAGGAAGAACAACGGATGTCCAACACCGCTATTCACAGGCATACCCTTTTCTTCCATTGTGTGCTTTTCACAGAATCTAACATTCACCCATGTGGATGTAATTAGGGTCCTCCAGTGGGACGTCTGCGAGATGGGTCAGTCAATGTGCTTAGGGAAAGGAATACTGTATTCTCCTGAAAAACCTACAAGCAAATCACAAAAATATTGGATGGAATTGAGTTTTTAGTTTCAGTTAGGATGGACACATTGAACCTGTAGGATTTACATGAGTGTTTACTTCTGTTCATTCAGTGGGCCGATTCTAGTGAGGACTACCAAACAGATTTGCTACAGAGACCCCTCTTCATGTTACTTATTATTTATTTGCATCCATGTCTTATTTCTCCCAAGGGTCTCAAAGGTGCTTCCACTCATCTACCAAGAAGCTATGTATGTATGTATGTATGTATGTATGTATGTATGTATGTATGTAT
>JAHTLZ010000127.1:1021435-1038740 GCA_023846285.1 Phrynocephalus versicolor | reverse complement strand
TGTCCAACTAAACACCATTTCCAGAAAAAAGTGAACTATAACATGGAGGACTCGCAAATAGCTTCCCTCAGACTGTCAAAGCTGTTTGGATGAGCAGCGAAACAAAGTCCAGTAGCCATGACTCAACTTCCAGATAAACCCACGTGGATGACTAAGAATCTTCACAGACATATGACCCTCAACTTCCAGATTTTTTCCAGAAAAGCTTGCTTAGAGAATTTGCCATTTTTGCCTGCCTTAGAGTGTTTTCTGGAGTGGTGGTGGAGGCAACATGAACATAAGAACGTAAGAAGAGCCCTGCTGGATCAGGCCAAAGGCCCATCTAGTCCAGCTTCCTGTATCTCACCAAATGCCTCTGGGAGCGCACGAGACTAGATATCTATCTCCTGATACCACTCCCCTGCATCTGGTCCTTGAAGTACCCCAGTTTTAAGCCTGGAGATGACACATCTCCATCATGGTATGTAACCTATGATGGACTTTTCCTCCAGGAATCTGTCCAATAATGACCATGAAACATCTGAGAAATGCCTCAAAAGTTCCCATGATTTTTTTTCCAGTGGGGAAAATTAATCCTCTCACAGAGAAATTTAAATGCCAGGAGAAAAGAGCAGTTCTCCTTAGCTATTCCCTCAGTTTCTTCTTGGGAGCAGAAGGGAAAAGTGTGAGGGTAACACATGTCCTCTGGGATCCTCTCCCCAGGTCTCCCAGGCATCTGCAGATACTACTAACCCATCACAAACAGGGAGAGCCAAGGTCTCAGCCCATCCTGAGTTAGCCCATGGCTGGCAGATTAAGCAAGAACATTGGTCACCTGGTCATAGAATTTATTTATAGTGGAACCTTATGCAACAAACTGTTTGTATAACATGAAATCTGTACAACATAAAAAATTCCAGAGCTAGGGGAAATTTGCTTAACAGAATCGTCTATGGGGCGAATCCGTACAACATAAAAATAGTCGCGATTAGGGATTACTCTGTTTTCAATGCATTTCTATGGGAAATTTGTATAAAGGAAAATTTGCTTAACAGAATTTCATTTGGAACAAATTAATTCCTTTATACAAGGTACCACTTATTTATTTATTGGATTTTTATATCAGCCATCTGGCAGCGAGGCCACTCTAGGCGGTTAACAACAAATCAATACAATACAACACAACACAGAGCAAACCCATACAGTTCATACAATAAATTACAAAAAATAAAAATACAGTAATATAATGAAATAAAATGAAAATGGCATGAATTAAACTATAAACATATAATTAAAACCTATGATGTTACAGAAGCATAGAATAATTGAGTTGGAAGTGGCCTATAAGACCGTCAAGCCCAACACCTGCACAAAATTTTGGTAGAGTGGTACCTTGTATAAAGGAATTAATTCATTCCAAATGAAATTATGTTAAGCAAATTTTCCTTTATACAAATTTCCCATAGGAATGCATTGAAAACAGAGTAATCCCTAATCACAACCATTTTTATGTTGAATGGATTCACCCCATAGGAGATTCTGTTAAGCAAAATTTCCCTATATCCGGAATTTTTTATGTTGTACAGATTTTATGTTATACAAACCGTTTGTTATACGAGGGTCCGCTGTACTCCCATTATGACATGTTTGGAGACGCTTTGGTAGTCTTAGTAGCCTTAGTCTCCTATCATCAGCAGGCCTAGCCAACAGGATCCATGGGAAAGGGTTATAGAAGATGCAGTGAAAAATATTGGGGATGGAGCAGAGAGTCCTAAAAGATCTGATGTTCAATTTCTATTGAAAGAAGGGGTGAGCCAATACTTGCTTCTGAGCTCCACCGTGTGGTGAGTGGCTGCACTTTCTTCTCATGAGGATCTTGATTTTCATACCGCAAAATATCCATCTACAGCAGTGGTTCTCAGCCTGTGGGTCCCCACTCCCCACACGTTCCTGGACTGCAACTCCCAGAAGTTTTCATCACTAGCTGAGCTGGCCAGGATTTCTGGGAGATGCAGTTCAGGAACATTGTGGGACCCACAGGTTGAGAACCACTGATCTACAGAAGAGATTGTCCAACTTGTAAAATAGGCCAGGCCTGATGTCATCTCAGGAGGAAGACGGTTTTAAAAAAATGCATCCACTTGTGTCATTGTTCTGGTCCAGACTGATTGTGTTTACCATTTCCTGCTGCAACATTTCGTTCTGCCACTGGAATGTCTCAAGGCTTTTCCCATGGAGAGCAGGGTGAGACATATACAAATATGGCCTAAACAGCCACATTTCTATTTAAAGAAAGGGTGAGACAATATTTGTTTCCGAGCTTCCGCATGTGGTGAGTTACTTAGGGTGCTTTTACATGACCCCTAAGATCTGCTGGTCCCTTAAATTCGGACCAGAGATCTTAGGGGCTTGTCGCTCTTCCTGTGTCCCCACCCTGGCTGCTGGCTGCGTGAGGGGAGGAAGGAAAAAAAGGAAGAAAAGATCGTGGCTCACCTCCCGTTCTGCCTCCGTTCTTGCCGCGGGAACATTCCCGTCTCCGTAAAGTAGCTCTTAAAGGGTCGGGAGCCAAAAAACAACAAACAGAAGCGAGGAGAGCCCTGCACTCACTATCCTTACACCGCATCAAGCAATTTTCACCAGGGAAGAGCAGGTACAAGAAAAGTGCGCTGGGATGCACTTATGGGGGCGTGGTCGCACTTAATTTTCTGTAAGCTCCGGAGCTGGTGGGGAAACAATTGTAAGCTCCGGAGCTTGCAGCCATTTGCTGCGGAGTTTAGGGGTCGTGTATAAACGCCCTTAGAATCATAGAATCATAGAGTTGGAAGAGACCTCAAGGGCCATCCAAGTCCAACCCCCTGCCATGCAGAAACCCCCATCACAGGACTCCCGACCTATGGCCATCCAGCCTCTGCTTAAAGACCTCCAAAGAAGGAGACTCCACCACCCTCCTTTGTGGAAGCATATTCCATTGCCAAACAGCTCCAACTATCATGAAATTCTTCCTAATGTTTAAATTGAATCTCTTTTCCTGTAGTTTGAGATTCTCATGAGAATCTTTATTTTCATACCTCAGAAGATCCATCCACAGACCAAATCGTCCAGCTTGTAAAAGAGGTCGGGCCAGATGTCAGATCAGGAGGGACTTGGTAAAAAAAAATGCATCCGCTTGTGTCATCATTCTGCGTCCAGACTGACTGCGTGAGCTGTTTCACACTACAACTTTTAGATCTGCCTTGGGAATGTCTCAAGAGAAGAGGAAAGATCCAAGCGTTACTTCTAATGATCCCCTTTGGAATATCCACGCTGCCTGGTTGTCTGTGGTGCCCTCTTGGGTCCCACCTGATCAAAGAACATTGAAGCCCTTTTAGATCCTTGCCCCTTTAAAAATCAAGCTTCGTGTTGTGGAGAAGCCGATTGTACTGGACACAAGAAGGACTTTGAGGGTGAGAAAAGGTTGCTTCTCCTCCAGAACGATTTGTAGCTGGTAGGTGTTAGTGAAGGCTTTTCTTCTCTGCAGTAGACGTAGTTCTGCCACCAAACCTCTCTGTTCCCAAAATAAAGACATGCAGGATGTCCTTTCGTTTGAGGTAGCATCCCTTGCTACAGAATGTATGCATTCGGCTCCCAGCTTTCAAAACTGTGCACAACAAATCCCATCATCTCAGGCTGCTATGATTTCTTTGTAAAGTTTTTTTTAGCACCCCTGTGCTAGTGGGATATTTTCCTGAAGTATAGGAAAGAGGAATGTATCAGTCCGGAGTGAGTCCTGCATGAGTAAAGAAAGGAAGAGTAGATTATGTATGGGCAAAGATCGGTCATAGAGGTTCTGTACTGAAGGACAGATGGCTAAGAATCTGCCACATGTAGCTCTCCCCATGACATCTGGAGACCCCTTCTTTGACAGCATAAAGGGGTAACGTGGAACCAAGCTGGGGAGACATGGGTAACAGCTATACCATGCGACCCTTACAAGACTGAAAAACATGTCTATGAGAGTAAATATAGCCATCGGTTTTGTAAGAGCAGTAGTGGTAGCGCTCATGATTGAAAAGGGGATCAGACACGGCTATGGGGAAGAAGAAGAGTATCAGATTTATTAAGACACGTCAATATCAACTTGATGTGTGTGCTGTATTTTCTGTAGGATGTGTGTGTGTGTGTGTGTGTGTCTGTGTGTGTCTGTCTGTCTGTCTGTCTGTCTATCTGCCTGCCTGCTTGCTCACCTGCCTGCCTACCTCTCCATCCCTCCCTCCTTCTCTCCATCTGTCCGTCCATCCCATCCATCCATCGTTTTCATCACCATCCCTACCATCTCCTCTCATGTTCAGTATGGTTCCCTTTCATGGGCTGAAGTCCACCTCGATCAGGTGTACCTACTGAATGATCAGTTGTGTGGCCTCAAGGCATCAGATAAAATGTGGGCCGTCCTGTGAATGTTTATGCTACAGTAGAATCTTAAGATTCTTCTGTATTTGACTGATCTAGAGCAAACTCTATTGATTTTTTAGCGATGAGGGCTAAATGTCTTCAATGGGATAGCCATGTTAATCTCTCGTAGAAAAAAAACAGAAGAGTTCATGGGAGGACCTTAAGGACTAACAGCTTTGATTTGGCACTAGCTTTTGTGAGCTACATCCTACTTCTTACACGCCTCTGAGGCTGCAGTCTGTAGTCCACAAACAAAATTATAGTTGTGCTGTCAAGTCAGTTCTGATTTATGGTGACCCCTTTTCAGGGTTTTCCAAGGACTGAATGCTCAGAACTGGTTTCCTTTTTCCTTCTTCCAGGGGTAACCTGGGGCTGTGCAGTTTGCCCAGGGCTACACAGGCTGGTTCTACTCACAGGAGGAAGAGTGGACATTGAGCTACCAACCTCTTGTGCCAGATATCTAAACCACTGAGCAATCCAGCCTATTGTATACTAAATAAAAGCTGTGGAGCCTGCCCAGTCCTCCTTCATATCCAAGAAAATATCTTTTGATTATGGAAGCAGATTTTTTTCCTTCACAGTCTAATGGGAAAATGTCTGTGAAGATTCTCAGTCATCCAGGTGAGTTTATCTGGCAGTTGAGTCATGGCTACTGGACTTCTTTTTCTTGAGAGATAGAAACGTTTCGCTGCTCATCCAAAGAGCTTCATCAGTGATGAAGCTGTTTGGATGAGCAGCGAAACATTTCAATCTCTCAATGAAAGATGTCCAGCTGCCGTGACTCAACTTTCAGATCCTGTCTGTTGACATCAGTTTTCCCATTAGATCTGGATGTTGAGTCACGGCAGCTGGACTTCTTTTCTTGAGAGACTGAAATGTTTCGCTGCTCATCCAAACAGCTTCGTCAGTCTGACTGACGAAGCTGTTTGTATAATGAGCGAAATGCTTCAATCTCTCAAGGAAATAAGTCCAGTTGCCGTGACTCAACTTCCAGATAAACTCACCTGGATGACTGAGAATCTTCACAGTGAACAGACAGGAGCACTTCTATAAGGACAAATTAAACATTGGGTTTCTTAGCATAGAAGAAACAGAATGGGGGATTTTCCCCCTTTCTGTGTCAGATTATTAGAATTCAGGGTCACCCCATGAAAGTAAACAGCAGATGATTTGCCCACCAGCTTCAGTGGATATGCAAGGTTTAGTAATGCGTGGTTGAGGAGCACTGGATCTGCTCTTTCTGCTCTCAAATTTAGGATCTGTTTCTAAATTTCAGCCCCCATCCTGCATATTAGTTAGTTGGATGGTTCTTAGAAGCACATTGAGAGGGCACAGAGGAGATTTATCTAACCATTTTCAAGTATGACTCCAATAGGATGTAATGCCATGATCAATGCTATCTTTAAAGAGCATTTTCTCCACCTCTCCTCCATTCTATTTTGTGTGTGTGTGTGTGTGTATGCTTGCTCTGATTCTCCTCTACGCCTTGTCTAACAAAAGAAGAGAAAGCAGTGTGGTTTTCATGCAAAGGCACTTTGAACAGTCTCTCAAAATATGCTGAAAACCAACGAGTTCATGAAGATGAAGCGAAGAGAAAAGCTTAACCTAAACAGCATCCAGAAATAGGGAAGTCAGAGATCATTCAGAATTTGGAGGCTCTTTTTTCACCAAGAAATTGAAGTTAGACATCGTAGCTCCCATCTTTTCTTTCCTTCTTTTCATTCTGCTGCGTCTGTTGTTTGCTTGTCAGCAAGAGAGGAGAAACCAAGAGAAAAGGTGGAGGAATCAGTAGATCAGTGATGGCGAACCTTTTAGAGACCGAGTGCCCAAACAGCAATACAAAACTCACTAATTTTTCCGCAAAGTGCCAGTATAACAATTTAAACTGGCTGTGAAGAGGTGATGTTGGGTGCCCGCAGAAAGGGCTCCGAGTGCCACCTTTGGCACCCATGCCATAGGTTCGCCAACGCTGCAGTAGATTGACAAACTACATTTAATGTCAGCGCCTGCCCTTCCCATTCAACTGGTACTAATGGTCTGTGAAGATTCTCAGTCATCCAGGTGGGTTTATCTGGAAGTTGAGTCATGGCTAACTGGACTTCATTTTGAGAGATAGAAATGTTTCGCTGTTCATTCAAACCGATGAAGCTGTTTGGATGAACAGTGAAACGTTTCTTTCTCTCAAAAAGAAGTCCAGTAGCCATGACTCAACTTCCAGATGGTACTAATGGTGTTCAATTCCTTATGCCGCTTTCCCACGCTTCACCTCCAGTCTTCTTTTCTTACCCAGGTGCAATCTACTTATATTTTGTCCCTCCAAATGGAGGATGTCACAGAAATGGCTCAAGTGATTATGGTAGAAGCATCATCCACCTATCCTCACAACGTGAGGAATAGCACCAGAGTGACGGAGTTCATCTTGACAGGACTATCCCAAGAACGTGGAATCCAGCTTTTCCTCTTTTACCTCTTCCTCGTTTTCTACCTGATCGTCCTTCCAAGCAATGTCTTGATTATTATCACCATCTGGAGTGACCCGCACCTCAGCTCCCCCATGTACTTCTTGTTGGCCAACTTGGCTTTCTTGGACATCTGGTATTCCTCTATCACCGCCCCCAAGATGCTAGTTGACTTCTTTGCCGAGCGCAAGATCATTTCCTTCGGGGGCTGCATTGCTCAGCTGTTCTTTCTCCATTTTGTGGGTGCCTCCGAGATGTTTCTGCTGACCGTCATGGCCTACGACCGGTATGTGGCCATCTGCCGACCTCTTCATTACGCCACCATGATGAGCCGGAACTTGTGCATCACCCTGGTGGCAGCTTCATGGGCTGGAGGCTTCGTCCATTCCATCATCCAAGTGGCACTGATCCTCCATCTCCCATTCTGTGGCCCCAATGAACTGGACAACTACTTCTGTGATATCACCCAGGTGGTGAGGATCACCTGCGGCAACTCCTTCGCTGAGGAGATGGTGATGATCTTCAGCAGTGGCCTCATTTCTGTGGCCTGCTTCATTGCCCTGCTGGTTTCCTATGCCTTCCTGGTCTCCATGTTGAAGAAGATGTCTGGTGAGTCTGCCAGCAAAGCTCTTTCCACCTGCTACTCCCACGTTACCATAGTCATTTTCATGTTTGGCCCTGCCATCTACATCTATGCCCGGCCCTTTGACGAGTACGCACCTGACAAGATCGTCTCTGTCTTCCACACCATCGTCTTTCCCCTCCTCAACCCCATTATCTACACCCTCAGGAACAAGGAAATCACTACAGCTATGAAGAAGGTAGTTGATAGGCATCTTTTCTGCAAGACAAACTGAGGGGGAAAATAACAATGGCTGCCATTGTTTGTTCCTTACCTGAGGGTGAGCAAATATGAACTGTTTTGACAAGGGGGGTTAATCACAAGGCCTTTTTTCTACACCTTTAAATTAGATTCTTCCCACCCCCTGTCACCTTCTTTGCTGATTTCATTTCCATCTTGCTATTCTCTCACCCAAACTCATAACTGGGTTACCTCAGGCATTCTCCTATGCGCACACAAAGAATGAAACTGAGATCTAAGCACAAAAGCAATTCACCCTTACCTCAATGCTGAATCCTTTGATTTTCACCCCAAGAATCAAAAATGTGAAGATGGCCCTCAGGAAGTTGAGAAACAAGAAGGCTGTTTTGGAGGGAAAGGGAACAGACTGAGATATTTGAGTGCCAAGCATTTCTTCTGAAGGAAAAAAAAAATCAGCTTTCATGAGGCAACTGAAATAAAGTGACCATTTTGATATGAGTCTTTTGCTCTTGCGTTCATCAGGTACCATCATCATCATCATCATTATCAATATCGCAGAGCAGGAAGGCCACCTATGGACCATTGAGCCCAGCCTCTGTCAAAGGGGGAATAGTGGGGAATTGAACTTCCAACCACTGGCTCCACATCCAGCCCCCATGAGACATGGGACATAGATAGATCTACATTGATAGTGTACAATTGTGGGCAAGTTACTCAGAAACAGGATCCCTTCCAAATGAAAGTGGGGAGGAGGAAAAGGAGGGGTGTCATGTGATGGAAGCAGCCTAGATAATGCATAACCTTTGAGAGACACTCTGAACAACTCGGTGAAATTAATTGTAAATTTCTGGATCTCCATTTTTATAAAAAACAAAACAAAACAAAACAAAACTGAGACACCACGTTGTGGTGGGGGAAGGAAATACAGCATCTCAGCTGTATGACCTATCTACTCACAGGTCGTGATAAGGTGGGACACAAACAAACAAACAAATTGAGGTCCTTCTCTTCACCAGCTCCATAAAATAGGTACCAGGATATAGCAACCCTAACAGGTCTTCCAAGGAAAGTGAGGTTTTTAAACAAATGGTTTTACCAGTTCCACACCTCCAGTGAGCTTCAATGGCGGAGCAATGATTTGAACACACACAGAGACACATAGATGAAGAGAGGGGGGAGGCAGCAGCTCAGTCTTCCAACATTGCCGATTTCACCTTTCCTTAACGCAAATGACTACCTAACTTCTTAACCTGACAAATGCCAAACGAGGTATAGAGGATCCATTTTTAATGGGTGTTTATACACGACCCCTAAACTCTGCAGCAAATGGCTGCAAGCTCCGGAGCTTACAATTGTTTCCCCACCAGCTCCAGAGCTTACAGAAAATTAAGTGCGACCAGTGGTGGGAAAACAGCTCTTTGTTCTGCACTGTAGTCATTCCAGAATCACAACCACAACCACAAACACCACCAATACCACCACCACCACCACATTATCCAAAGTCAGCATACATGCTTTTATTTATTTATTTATTTATTTATTTATTTATTTATTTATTTATTTGCCATGTATACAACTCTACAGTACATAGCACTCTCTGGACAGTTTACATCAATATTGATACAGACATAGATGTCTGCATTGGCCAGGAAGCGCTGTCATGTCATCCCAAGGGTGGAGTGTGGACACTGGACAGCCTTCCAGACATCGGGGCGTTCTGACCCTCATAGGCCCCCTGCCTGCCTGGCCTGTGGTGAAGTTGAATGGAAAGAGTCCTTCCTCCCCATTTGCAGCAGTATGCTTCGCTCACAGTCAACACCCTTGAAGCCCCAAGGGAGAAGTAAGACCGGTGCTCATTCTTTTTAAATAAGGCCCCATGGATTCGACAAAAAGAGCTTTGCCTTGGGTATTCCTAGCCTAGAAGTAATATACTGGTGGGAAAGGGCTAAGGAAGCGTTCAGCTGGAAGATCAGGTGCCTACAATTCAGTGAGGTGGGGCAGATGGTAAGTGCATGTTTCCTTAGCTTCCTTCCTTCCTTCCTTCCTTCCTTCCTTCCTTCCTTGTTTTTCTTTCTTCTCTGATTTCTCCCTTCCTACGCTTTCTTTCCTTTTCTGATTCTTCCCTTCCTGCTCTTTCAGTGTTTTCTGAAAATGGGAAGAAATGTATTAGCGTTAACTAAACACAGAGATCTGTTGTGAGGTTTGAGCTGCCATCATGCAGTGACCATGCTACCAAAAATAGTTGCCCTTGTGCGTATACAGACCTGTTCATTGTCAGTGTTCCCTGTTGCCAAAGCCCACTTTTTTGTGTCGGTGCATGAAATGACTTTTTTGTGTTCAGAGAAAAATAAACTGAAAGCTTATTGGCCATAAGCAGGTGAATGCTTCACTTACCCTCCCGGTCTGAAATCCTCCCTTCAGGGCACTTAACGCAATCATAGCGACACACGTACTTCGCCGGCTGGATGAACACACTCTGACCAGGACTGTACCTCTCAACACAGGTGGATTTGGGTGTTGTCTAGTGAAAAACATAAGGAAGGTGCAGAGTCCCTCCAAATTCCCAGGCAAAATTTTATTGTTTTGAGTATTGATTGGTATTTTAATGTTTTAATTGTTTTAATCGCTTCTACTGTGAGTCTCCCAGAGACCTGTGGGTAGTGAACAGCATATAAGTTCTATAAATAAACAAATAAATATTGGATCAGGGTGGTGTAACTCAGCACCTTCCAGAATGATCAATCAAAGACCACAATAACAACCAGAAACAACTACAAAACAGCAGCAGCAGCAACAACAAAGATTGAGGCTGCTATTTTATATGACCCCCCCCCTCATTTTTCTCCTGCCAGATGTTCAATGTCACTCGTGACTAAATCATCATCATGATAAAAACCATCTCCCTAAACCTCTGTGAAATAGTTGTGGCAATTGTATGGTGCTACCTGCCACAAATCACTCCTTTTGAAAACCCCCCACACCCTTATGGTTGACCAGGGCTGTGCTCAGTCTACAACAGTTCCAGATATTAAATTTGTGGTTCTGAACAGCAGAAAAGCAAGACAAAATTTCCACATGGACTGGGATTCTATAGGTTTTGTCCTCAAGGGTGTGGAAGGAGACTCACTAGCCATCTTTGTATTGTTAACTGAATAGGCAAGCTTCTCAATACATTGATTTTTGTTTTAAATAATGTAATCTCTCCTTTGTTTTCTCATCACCTTCATGGTAGTCACACTGCAACTACTTCATCTTGTGGGTTTTAATCTTTTTTACTACTGTTCATCTAAATGATTATAAAGAAGTTATGCACATATGTGGATGCATGGGTGGATCCTATTACATATGGAGATATGAAACACATTGACACGTTAGCAAAGTTCAGAATGTATTACCTGTATTCTAGTCTTGAGCATTCAACTCAGCTCAGAAACAGTTGCTCACCCTCCTTGTCCGAACTGGAAAAAGTTACTTTTTTTCCTGCCAGGTTCCCCAGCCAGAGTCCATCATGCTAGCTAGGAATTCAAGACTACAAGAAGTAACTTTTTTGAAGCTTTTATTCTCTGATCCCAGTGTGCAATAGACAGATCATCCACGTCCTGTTTGTGCCCAATTTCAATCAGTTTTGATGGTTGCTATCTCAAAAATGTAACTTTCACAACCCATGCGAGTAGCAAGGAAATAAGTAGGATGGATTAAGAGATGGAAGCAGGACTAAGGTGTCGTAGATGGCTGCATTTCCTATTTGTCCACCATCAGTCTTTAAGGGGATAAAGTATACTTCCAAGGCTTTGATTTGTATTCTTCTTTCTCTTCTATTCAGCTCTCCTTCCAAATCACAAAGCAATATCTAACATTTTAGACTACAATTCCCAGAATCCCTTCCCAGCATTGCCAGTTACAACACTGGTTGGGGAACTGGAAGTGCCACATTGCAAAATGGTAACATTCCCAGGGTGTGTGTCACTAACCAAATTCAAATGTAGATCTTTCCATTTCCCAACACAAATTGTTACGTGATTTTTTTATTAATTTTTTTGGGCAGGACCACCGAAACAGAAGGATGAGTAGAAACAGAAGACACAGTGAGCGCTGGAGAGTTTAGAGTTTCCAACAAATACAGTGGACCCTTGTATAAGAAACAGTTTGTATAACATAACATCTGTACAACATTAAAAATTCCGGAGATAGGGGAAATTTGCTTAACAGAATCACCTATGGGGCAAATCCGTACAACATGAAAATGGTCACGGTTAGGGATTACTCCATTTTCAATGCATTCCTATGGGACATTTGTATAAAGGAAAATTTGCGTTAACTATAATTTCATTTGGAACAAATTAATTCCTTTATACAAGGTACCACTTTATTCAGTGAGCGATTCCACAAACACCAGCTGGTGGTGACGTGCAAAGAAGTTTATGCCCTGGTTGCGTGTAAATCAGGGAACATGAACAACGAAGGAAAGGTGCATGGTGACTGTTGCCCATCTCACTTGTATTCCACCGCTGGGCAAAGAATGGGAAATGTGACTCCCCCCGCTGTAAAAGAGTTCATTATCCAGGGACTGTCACAAATCCGGGAGGTGCAGCTGTTCCTCTGTGCCCTTCTCCTGCTCTTCTATCTCGTCATCTTACCTGGCAACATCCTCATCATTGTGACCATTCGCAATGATCCTCACCTTAAATCTCCTATGTTCTTCTTCTTGGCCAACCTGGCCTTGCTAGACCTCTGCTACAGCTTCGTCACTCCTCCAAAACTGATGTTCAACACCTTCTCCGGCTACACAACCATCTCCTACGTGAGTTGCATCACGCAGCTATTCTTCATCCATTTCCTGGGTGGGGCTGAGATGTTCCTTCTCATTGCCATGGCCATTGACCGGTATGTCGCTATCTGCCACCCACTGCGTTATGCCACTCTCGTGACCAGGGTGGTTTGCTGGGCTATGGTGGTGGCTTCATGGACTGGAGGCTTCATACACTCCATAATCCAAGTCATTCTCATCGTCCTGCTCCCTTTCTGTGGTCCCAATGAGCTGGACAACTTCTTCTGTGACATCAACCAGATTATCAGGTTAGCTTGTGCCAACACCTATGCGCTAGAGTACTTCATGTTTGTGAGCAGTGGCTTGGTCAGTAGTGCCTGTTTTGTACTCCTCCTCGTGTCCTATAGTGCACTGCTGGTGAAGATAAGGACAAGCGGTGATCAAGGGAAAAGCAAAGCATCCTCTACGTGCATCACCCACATCATCATCGCCTTCATCATGTTTGGTCCGGCCATCTATATCTATTCCCGACCGTTCCTGGACTTCCCTTTTGACAAAGTGGTGGCCTTCTTCCACACTGTGGTCTTCCCTTTGGTGAACCCCATGATCTACACCATGAGGAACAAGGAGATCAAGGCTGCCATCTGGAAACTCCTGAAGAAATATAGCGTATTAAGATGAGTCAAGGAACACTGGCATAGACTAAAGAAGGCTTGGTGTGATGGTCTGTTTAGTAACCATCTCCTACATCAGTCCTACTCCCTTGTCATTGGCAATCTAGGCTCAGAATTCTGGGAGTTGTGGTCCAAAACATCTGGAGTGCCGAAGGTTCTTAACACTCATTACACTCAATTTCCCCAAGACTTCATATTGTCATATTTTCCTGATTTTTTTAAAGTTTTCTTTCCGACAGCAGCTTTGGACTTTTAGGGTTACTGTTGTCAATAAAAAGGATAATTGAAATTGACTGTTTGCTATAATGTACACGGAACATCAAATATAAATGGCTGACCTGAGTTCCTCTTTGGGTTTTGAGACTCTTTTTTCCTTTTTTTAAAAACATCTGCCATAAATTTTGGTAATTTGTCCTTTTTTCCCTTTTCCCTTTTTTCTTTTTTCTTTTTCCCTTTTTCTTTTCTTTTCTTTTCTTTTCTTTTCTTTTGCTCTTAAAAATTCACACATTTTTGCCCACATTTTGTTACTGTAGACATTTCGATGCTTTTTCTCCGATCAACTATGGGTCCAGCAGCACGTTTCCCAAACATACATCATCCATGGTACTACAGGCCTCCTTCTCTGACTTCACAGTTCTGGGCTTTGCTTCCAGCTGTGCACTAACATAAGCATGTGGGTCACCAGCTGATCTCTGGATGTGATCACAACAGGCATGGAGGTCACTATTATTTCTTGCTGATCACACAATGTACAGGCAACAGCATCCCAGGTCTTTTGGTCCACCGGTAAGGCAATTCTTTTCTGGGACGCACTAGAGCAAATCTTCAATAGATGGAGGAGTCATTCCTCCCACGGTTGGGCTTTTTTTTGGGGGGGGGGCTGACAACTGTCTCCTCCTTTTATGGTAGGGAAAACCCACGATCCAAGTCTACCACTCAATGTTCAGTGCCAGCTGCTTTCCTAAGGATGGATCCTAAAAGGCAGCTTGGCAGGTTGCCATGGAAAGTGGCCACAAGGGCAGGCTTCTTGCTCTGAAGAGTAGCCCTACCTGCCTGGCAGGTTGCCTGCTTAATGCTGTCAATGTGTATCTTTGCCATATTTTCCCATCTATAAGATGCCCCCATGGATAAGACAGCCCCCCACTTTTCCAACCCAACTGCACGGTTTTCTCTATGGCTTACTTCTGTGTATAAGATGACCCTCAATTTTTAGTCTAACAATTTTAGACAAAAGTATAGTCTTATATATGGAAAAATACTGTGATTTCAACCATGGCATTTTTACAAACCAGAAGGCAGCTCCACTCTCCCTCAGTGTTGTGAGCATTGGTGATTCTGACATTGTAAGGTCAGTAAACTTCTCTTGGGGTTTTGGTCCAAACTTTGCCTGAGCTAGCCAACATCCTGAACCCAGACCCCTTCATACAGGGTTCAGTACCCTGGATAGCTCCTTCACAAAGACAGTTAAAAAGGGATCAGACCAAAACATGGAAAAGATTAACTGACACCCTCCCCATATTGTGTTGGAATAACCAGCCACGTTGTTTGCTTTTTTGTGTGTTGTGTGGAAAGGCAGCTTCCATGAAAGCTCTGTTTGTGCCTCAGTTGATCATTATTTTTACATTAATTCCTCCTTATCTCTCCCATTAGCTCTCTGTCTTCCTAGCAGTGATGCAGAGAAACCCTGACTTCTTAGAGTTAATAGGCCAGAAAATGTTGAATAGTAGGAATGTCAGCCTAATTGATCCACCACCTTCAGAGCTTCCCTCTTGAAGATGAGCTGCAATCTTCAAGGTCACTGAGCGAGACAGCACCTTTTTATTGACAAAAGTATATTGTTACAAGCAATTGCTGTTCTAATGTAATGTACTGAGGGGCCGTTTTGCCATAAACAGGCAAATAAGAGCCATGAGCAAGATTAAAGACCTGCCTTTGTGTATGGATAGATTTAGTTTATTTGTACTGTGTGTATATCATATTTTCCCCCAAATTGGTAACCAAGGTGACTGATAACACAGTTTAAAGTACAATAAATTATGAATATTAAAATAGGATTGAGCGCATATTAGCAATAAAATACAAGTACAGTGCAATTAAAGCACTTCAAATCTTCTTAGTTAAAATGCCAATAATATTTTACCTAGAAAGAGAAAGGAAAATAAACAGGCTTACAACCTGGTTGATTAGGACAGCAGGGTGTGGTGCATGCCATCCTAGTCTTGCTCTCAGCAAACACTTCCAAAACTTGGGAATGGCCCCAGAGAAGGCCACGCAAACTGAGACTACTATGTGGATATGGGGGCCACAGGCCTGCCTGCATTTTGGCGGTCTCCCATTGGCATTGTGGCTGAGAGAGACAATTGCCTTCTCTTCCAAATTCATCACAACATTGCAACCCTTTGTTTTCTGATGAAGAAAATAACCTGAATGATGCCGTTCCAGTCACTGTTTCCCTCACTCTTGCAGGAATTTACCTTCCTTGTCAAAATTCTGTTTTTACTACAGTCTTTCCAGGATGACACAACCTCAAGGAAACCATTCTACGGTGGTAGAATGGCTCTTCCACACACACCCTCACCCTACTCTATCTGGTTCTGGTTTCTGACTCTTGAGGAATTTACCTTAAAACCACACTTAACCTATCTACAGACCCTCACCACTGAACCTTAACATATCAACGACCCCAGGCCAAATCCTCCTTCCCACCATTTCTACAGCTAATCATCTCTCCCTCTTCTTCCTCCTCCCCTATCCACCAATGAACATCCCATATGAAATCACATATTATATTACACACCTCATGCTGCTGCTATATGTCTGAAGATGTGGAGGTGTCCATGAAATGTTACATTAAAATATGAAAGTTAGTGTTTAAGGTGGCACATGTTTTGTGTCTTTTCTTTTCTTTTTCTTTGATTTTTGCCTGCAATTCTACGGTGGGAGAGTTTACCCTCCTCAGCCTCTCCCAGACCAGAGAAACCCAGCTTTTCCTCTTTGTCCTTTTCCTTCTCTTCGACTCTGTAGTCTTGCCAGGGAATCACCTCTGAGTACCTAAGACTTGGAAAACCCAGGCGAGGGTCATATTTTGATGGCAGGTTCCATATCTAAGGGTATTTGTACACGACCCCTAAACTCCGCCGCAAATGGCTCCCAGCTCCGGAGCTTAAAATGGTTTCCCCACCAGCTCCGGAGTTTACAGAAAATTAAGTGCGACCACGCCCACCTAAGTGTGTCCCAGCGCACTTTTCAGGTACCTGCTCTTGGAGGGTGAAAATCCCAGATCCGGATGTAAAGGAGTGAGTGCCCGGCTCTCCTCGCTTCTGTTTGTTGTTGTTTTTGCCTCCCGCCCCTTTAAGAGAAGGAATCAGGACGACGACGGGGCTTGGGGAGGCTTGGACTGGCAAACGGAGGTGAGCCTGCATTCTTTTGTCCCCTTTTTTCTCCCTCCCCTCACGCAGACAGGATCAAGGAAATGCGGAGGGGTGGGGACGCAGGAAAAGCAACGAACCCCCAAGATCTCTGGTCTGAATTTAAGTGGCCAGCGGATCTTCGGGGTCGTGTGAAAAGGCCCTAAGACTTCCTCCATTTTCCTAAAACTCAGTCACATTTTCAAATACCTGCTGGATGTGATGGTCCAAGAGATGAAATACTGAACAGTAAGATGAATCAATCAATTAATCTTGAGCTGTCAAGTTGATTCAAACTTCTTACTAACCCTTTCTAAGGTTGGAGATAAAATCTTTCTGTATTTGAAGACACCGCTGCCAGAATAATCGACAGAAAGTCTTCTTGAGATAATTCTTTAATTTATTCATCTAATTCAGTGTTTCTCAACCTGTGGGTCCCCAGATGTTCCTGGACCGCAACTCCCAGAAATCCTGGCCAGCTCAGCTACTGATGAAGACTTCTGGGAGTTGCAGTCCAAGAACATCTGGGGACCCACAGGTTGAGAAACACTGATCTAATGCATATTTAACCCAAACCTAGGGCTGAGGATGTGAATCTTCCAGATGTTGTTGGACTGCAACTCCCATCAGCCACAATGGGTAATAGCAAATGATGAAAGGTGAACCACAACTGACAGAGATGCTCCACACTTCCCTTACCCTTGCCTAGATTATGGGTTCTTAGGAACAGTGTGACAACTCGGATTGATTTCAGAGATTCCAGAATG
>JAHTLZ010000127.1:920006-985030 GCA_023846285.1 Phrynocephalus versicolor | reverse complement strand
CATGCCTGGATTATATAAACCTTGGGTGGTCAGTGATTTCCAATTGGTTAAGGCTGCTGATGGTGCACTCCAAAGGTGGTTAAACTGTAGTGAAGCAGTGAAGACTCTGCTCACGAGCTGAGTTCAATCCCGATGGGTTCAGGTGGCCCTCTTGAGGCCGACTCAGCCTTCCATCCTTCCATGGTGGATAAAATGAGTGCCCAGCTTGCTGGATGTCCCTCTCTCAAAGTACAACTCATGCGAAATTTAAGCTAGGAGAAGATCCAGCTGAGCGTCAGATGAGGTATCTGGAAGTTGAGTCATGGCAACTGGAGTTCTTTTCTTGAGAAATAGAAACGTTTCGCTGCTCATCCAAACAGCTTTGTCAGTCTAAGGAAAGCTAGTTATGAGTCCTCCATTTTATAGTTCACTTTGAACTATGTCACCCTGGTCTGAAATAGGTTCCTAAGAGGAACAATGGCCGGAATAGGCTCGTAATGGCCTAAGGTGTTGAAGCATGGGTCATTAACTATAGCCTTGGTGGTGGAGGTGTGAAGTATTTTTGATTTGTCTGGGGATTGTTGACATCACTGTCTGATAAGTGGCAGATAGACTGTGTCAGATGAGGTAACAACTCTGCTTGTTGCATTTATTTCCAGGATGCTGATGGCAACATGGACACCCGGGAAGTGATCCTGGCACTGGAAGCACTAGAAGGAGAACACAATCCCCGGGAACTGACCCGTCATGCCTTCGAGGTAAGTGCTAGGGGTGGGGTGTGGGTGGATGGACAAAGTGGGTGGGCCCGCAAAAGCTGAAGACAAACACTTGGTGTAGTCTGGAAACTGACCTCTCTCTAAACCAGGCATATCCAAACTACGGCCCTCCTGATGTCTTGGACCACAACTCCCAGAATTCCAAGCCTGAATTTCCAATGGCAGAGGACTATGGGAGTTGTGGTCCAAAACATCTGGAGGGCCGAAGTTTGGACATGCCTGGTCTAAACCATCTCAATACCCAAAGGGAAGGTGCGATATTCAGGCGAGAAGGAAGCGTCCCTGGCTTTTAACCCTTTCAGGTGAGTTCCCTGAATGTTGTTTTTCAGTTACCTTTGTTTTAATAGCTTTAAATGTGCTTAATCATTCAGTGCATTTTAATTACTATTATCACTTTTTAAAATTATACAATTTACATGCAGTAATTTCATTTTAATATGCAATTTATATAACTGATCGTGTTTTAAATTCTATATTTTAACAAACATTGGGAGCTGTCGTGAGTCCCCTTATTGGAAGGAAGGGAGACTAGAAATAGGAGAAATACAAAAAAAAATGTTTCCTGGGATCGGGCAGTTTTCCCAGGATTTTGTATTTCTCCTGCTTTTATTTCCTAAGGGAAATGGGACCTGTTTCATCAGTTTTGAGAACGATGGGCAACTGAAACTGTACTGTTCCAAAAGGCCTTCGACCTCTGGTATCTAATTATTTTTTTCAGGCAGGCTTTTAGAGAGTGTTTTGTACCTGGCATTAAAGAATGTTTTAAATTGCTATTTTTAAATTGCTATTTTTCACTACCCGGCAGATACCCCATTCTTGCCTTCAGCAGAGGGTTGGATGTGATGTTCTTTTAGGTCCCTTCCAATTCCATTATTCTGTGATTCTATGGTTTGGTTTCAAAGCGAGAGGCTGTTAGGCCAGAAGAAAATTTTCGTTGGAAGCAGCCTCCGCCCCATGAGCCGCCAAGGAGCTGAGTAGGGATGGGCAGGAAACGAAAAATGAAATGCTGTTTCGTCGTTTCGTTTCATTACATGACAAAACAAAACAAAACGTTTCATTGCATTGTTTTCGGGCTCCTGCTGAGCTGCCAGTCGCTGGATCCCTTTAAACCCGGCCCAGTCGGTACCAGGGGGACCCCCTGGTGCCGACTGGACTGGGTTTAAAGGGATCCAGCCATTGATAGATCGGCAGAAGCCCATAGAAAATGGTGGGGAGGGCAGAGAGATTGCTGCCTGGAACTGACCTCCGCACCATTTTCTGAGGGCTCCCGCTAAGCTGTCATTTCGTTTCGTACGAATTTTTAAAAAATCGTAAGAAAGTAAATGAAACAAACCGGGGGGTGCGCACAAAATGAAACGAAACATTATTTTTCTGTTTTGTGCCCAGCTGAGACGCTGGAGAATGCTTGCGAGTAGAGATGGGCACGAATAAAAAAAGTGGCATTTCGTTTGTCGTTTGGAGGGTCCGTTTCGGTTTGTTTCTTTTTTGCGAATTTTTGCAAAAAATCATTTTCGTTTTCGTTCGTTTGTTACCATTTTGTTACCATTTATTTCAATTTTTTGTGATTTTTTTTTTTAGGATTTTAAGCAATTCACTCCTATTGCAGTAACGGAAACGAAATGCACGACAAAATTTCCGGTGTTTCTGTTCGTTTCGTTTCATTTTAGAGACAAAATTCGTTTGTCGTTTCGTTATGTAACGAAACAAAAAATCGAAAACAGAAACGAAAAATTGTTCATTTCGTGCCCATCTCTACTTGCGAGCTTAGAATCTGACAGGGTGGCGAGAGAAGTTTGTTAGGAATGGACATGGTGGGCCATGGATCATAAGGAGCAAGGTCCAATATCATGCATACAAGCTCAATTTAACTTTGGAGTTTGTGTCCCTGTTTCTTATGCATACGCTCCTCTCCATCTCTCCAGCTGTTCTCCGAGACGCATGCCGGGACCAGGGAACGCCGGCTGCAGCAGGATGGGTTCTGTGCTATTTTGCGTCTCCTGCTGGGCACACCAGCCACAGACGGAGCTGAGCTCTACAGCCGGCTCTGCGCTGGGACCCGCAGCCAGGATGGGCTGACTCTGGGTGAGATCTCTTGCCAGCCAGGTCTATGGCACGAATGAGGGGCTGTTGGCATCCTTGGGTGGTGACTGCGCCAAGTGTAAGTTGTGGGTAATCAGGATTTGAGAAGCAAGGTGGGATTCCACCACAAGATATAGCAGGACCCCCATATCCCTGAGGAACTGGTTCCATACATGTGGCATGTTCATATGTATTTAGCATAACTGGCCACTAGGGAGAGCCAGAGAGAGTGTGGTGTATTCTTCAACAACCAAGATTAAATCTTGGGCTCCCTCTAGTGCCCAGTTATGGAAACTACATCATGAAAATTCACATTTTTCGTTTTTTTTTCTTTTAATGTTTTCAGAATGCCAATAGTTACGGAGGTTGTACAGTACTCAGCTGCATCCAATGGTTCATCCCACTTAGATTATGCCTTTTGAATTACTGGGACATTAGTATGTTAACCTCACATAAGTCCCACTAATTTAAGTAGTGGGTTCTAATTGGGGCTAAAACTTAAATTTTGCTGTAAACCATTTGGATTCAGGAAGGAAGGAAAAAGAGGTGCAGACACACAGAACTAAACAGAATGTGCACCTTATGCAGGCATCAGATTTTGAAGGTGAGTGTTGGAAGTTGGCAGGGATGCGTATGAGTAAACATGGGCCCAAACAGGTTCATCCCAGTTCATAAAAGCAGCAGCATGCTTCTTCCTTCCCTCACCTCCTTTGGCTCCACAAACCACTCACCATCCCCAGCTTGCTAGTGTCGTGCACCTCCTCAACTGATCTTCCAGTTCTGGCAATAGCTCAACTTCTCGGTCCTGCCCCCTTTGGGCTGATCTCCCATTCAGACAAAAGGGCAGGGCAGATTATTTATTGATTTATTTATTGGGTTTTTAGACTGCCCATCTGACAGCGAGGCCACTCTAGTGAAGTCTTGTGCTCTTGCTTATGACAGGGAGATTAGCCGAGGAGGTGGAAAAAACAAGCAAGCTGGGCGTGGGGAGTGCCTGATCAGCTGAGGAGGCAAGGTACCGAAGAAACAGCACCTGTGCTGCTGCCTTTATGAACTGGCACAAACTGGGACGAACTGGTTTGTGCCCATCTCTAAGTATGAGCGGAAGAAATGTAGTAAGACCGGATCATCCCCAACAACTGGGCGTGCTAGCTGGAGATACTGTGTTTCCCTGAAAATAAGACAGTGTCTTATATTAATTTTTGCTCCCAAAGATGCGCTAGGTCTTATTTTCAGGGGATGTCTTATTTTTCCATGAAGAAAAATACAGTACACATTTATTGTTATATCATGGGGAGGCCTTATTTTCGGGGGATGCCTTATATTTCAGTGTGGGGCAAAACTGTAAGTAGGTCTTATTTTTGGGGGATGTCTTATTTTCGGGGAAACAGGGTAGGAGTAGTAGTGCAATAGGAGTAGCCCATCCCGTGATGTTTGAAGCTTCTTATGAGGGGTTCCCCCCCCCCCGCAATTTTTATACACTAACTGTCCTCCATTCCCCAATTCCTTTCTTGTCTTTTATTCAGAGGACTTCCAAGATTTCTCGCTCCGCCACCCTGATTACGCCCGCCTCTTCAGCACGTACCTGCTCCCCCCGGCAGCCTGTACCCTACCTAAGCCCGGCCGGCCGCCTGCCTGTGCTAACGGTGCCCCTGCCGCCAACCTGCTCAAGAGCAAAGCAGACTGAAACTCCGGACTCTTTTTAGCCATATGTATACAGTTAAAATAAAAAAACCCCTCACAAATTAAAAAAAAAACCCACAGAAACAAAATACACAGCCATGCAACACCCTAGGGCACGCAAGACCTTCTCACTCCTTCTGCTCGCTTGCTCACGTCCCCTTGCTGCCACCGTGGCTTGGCAGAGGGGAGCCGAGACAACCCCATCTCAGGGCAACTATAACCGGGGGAAACCACAAGCCCCAAGTCTTGTTTGGGGGAGGGGATTTGGGCTTCTCTGTTTATTTCAAGATTTTTATTTTTGTTAAGGTTTCCTGGTCTCGTTCATTTTGTGTTGCTGTTGGATTTCTTTTTTGTCGGGGGGTGGGGTGGTGGAAGGACGGAAAGGTTAAGGCGCCATTGCTTTTTATTTCCTTTTCTGTTTTGTAAAATGTATACAAGAAGTGCTATTTTATATATAAAATAAATATCTATATCTCTATAATGAACAAGGTACATGTCTGAAGTTTCAAAACGGAGGCCGTTCCTGTCGCTGGTTTCGTTCCGTCCTGTGAAGGATGATGGCGGAGGGGGGAAGGCAACTCAAGCTTGGAGCGAACTGCACACCTCAACCTATCCAAAGCTTTGTTTCAAATAAATCCAGCACTTGCATTTTTGTATAAGAAGCTTGCATTTAATTCGGCCATAGAAGGAGAGACTGGGGTATTGCAAAATACTCAGAGTTGGTTACTCAGGTCAGCTGCAAAATACTCAAGAGTCGTGGCCCGAAAGAAAAAAAAGAAGTAACCTTTGCAATTTGTGTGTCGGGCATACACGAACTTGGGAACGCGACATGTCATTACTGTGCACCCGTCTTCTTGCTTCTGCACTCCAAGAGTCGCCGTTGCAGTCTAAAACAGCCTGCAGCAACGACAACCGCAAAATGAAGAGTATGTCTTATGCTCCTGTAGGTGAATCACAAAGGTCGAAGTTTCCGCTGGCTGGATCGTGAGCCCGTTTGTAAGCTTCGTACAGGATAAAGCAGATCCTAATAGAGCTGAGGTTCCCCTCCTCTCTGGTGCTGGCTATTAGGAGAACAGCAATGCCAGCTCTTTGCTGTCCTTTTAATTTCTTTTTTACCTAGGGGGGAAAAACCACACACTACAAAACTCTCAGAAACAACCGAGCAACGACTCAACTGGGGAATGGCACGTGGCGCTTGGTCTTGTCACGGGCCTTGTCTAATTAACTTGTATAACGTGTACGCTTCCTCATCTCGAAGCCAGATTCTCATTTGGGGTGCCCTTCCCAGGCCAAGAGTCACAGGATCAGGCCAGTTGAAGAGGGAAGGTCTAGTTGTAGCTAGCTTTAAAAAAACAGGCAGGCGCGAAGCCAGCCACATGGGATCGGAGGCGCCTTTCAATTTCTTAACAAATGGGAACAGGTAGGAACCTCTCCCATCCCGCAGAAGGTCTGTCGGGTTCATCTGCCACAAGGGCTCCTTCGTTGTCATCCGTAATCCTGTGCGGTGTGACTCCATGGTGAACTTTGAAAGAAAGAACTGGGTAATGAAAAAGACCGTGCCAGAACGGAGACTTGAAAACACATGCCCAGGGTTTATTGCTGGCTGGGGATTACTTCGCAACCAGTAATCCCCAACTACTGGTTGCGAAGGCGCTTGGTCCTCGGAGTCGTTGAGCCGGCATTCCTTCGTTTGTGGCCACAGCGTTGGGTTGGGGGCTTGGGGTCCGGGGTTTTGTTCCGTAAAGCAGTGCCTTCTTGAGTCGCCACCTCTCCCCTGGCGGGAGGCCTCGTCTTTACCCCTTCTTGCCAAGAATCTGTGGGCAAAGAGGGCCGAGGGCCCCCTTGGTCCATGGGAAGATGCCCGTGGTCATGATGGGGTGAGAGGCTGAGCTTAGAGGCGAGCAAAGAGAAGCTGGACAGCTCTTCATCCTCCTCTTCCTCTCCGTTCGCACGGTGTTTAAAGGCACCTTCCCGGCTTGCATCAGGGGGCGCGGGAAGCCTAATATTTGCACCACTGGCCTTCTGGCTTCTGCCTTCAGCTTTACTTGGGACCGTCATGTCACAGGCAAAATTCTGGGATTTGGAAGAATGTACATTGCTCAACTTGGGCTCATCACTGGCATGACTTTGATGGTGGCTGACTCTTTGGGAAACGGGTGGCACAGATGTTGGGACGGCATTGGGACTGGTAGGTCCAGGGGTTAGGGCTCTGCTTGGACCACAACTGTCTCCGTTAGCTGTTGTAACCATAATGACAAAGCTTGGTGGAATCGGAGTGGGAGTTAGAGTCCGCCTCTGATCTGAGAGGTCTTCCACGCAAGGAGGGGCTGCGCAGTGCTCTCTTAGCAGCTGCTGAGATTTCTGGGGTGTCTGAAGCCCTGTCTGGATATTTGAACATGGGAACCCCAGCACGGTGAAAGTGGCATCTGGGAGTGCCTCTGACTCTCTGCCTGGTTGCTTGCATTTAAGTACTCCTATCCCACTCGAAGCAGAAGAAGTCAACTCTTGTCCACTTCCCCCACTGGGTTCAACCGGCGGCCCATCAGTTTCCAATGGAGTTGGATCAGCCGTTGGTTGGTCAGCGGGTCTACCCGACGTCAACTGTTTTTGCAATGGCCGTTGACCTCCAGTTGACTTGGTGGTTTTCATGGGACCGTTATCCTTTGCAGTTATGGCCTTGGTCTGTTTCCACTCAACCTGTGGCTGCTTCTGAGACTCAGCCTTTGGTGTTTGACTGCTAATTTTGTTTCCTGGCCCAGACAAAATTTGCCCCTGTGGATTTACATTTCCAGTCTGGGCTGCCGCTACAGTGAACTGACATTTTGTCTCTTTCTGGGTAGGCTGGAATTGGTACTGATCATGGATTGTCTCTCTGTGACTGTTTCTCTCACCTCCAAGCTGAGTAAGTTCTGGGCTGCCCTGTTGACTACGGCTGTCCCAATGAGAAACCATCTCCCTACCTTGACAGCTAAGCTCGGCTTTATTTGCGTTATCCTCGGATCCCTTATTGTCTTGAATTTGGGACTGGCCGCTGCTCTGATCTGCTTGGTCAACACTGAGTTCCCCGCGTCCCTTCAGAATTAACCTTTGGACTCCTTCTCCCGCTATCTGCCCCACTGCCAATATTTTGTTTACATCTTGACTCTCATCCTTTCCTTTCAGAGCATCTTTCCCGACGGTCAGGGCCTTCTTCAGACCTTGGGCCTCCCGAATCCCACCTTGTTTTCGGCATTTGTTGTGAGCTGAATGCAAGTTATTCCTAACCGTCTGAGCTCTATTAAAGAACCGTCCCACGAGACCGTGGCTCCCGTGCTCTACAGCCTTCGGGATCTCCTCTTGGCCCTTTGCTTTCCTCCCTTGACCGCCATTTTGCTTTGAGCGGTCCACCGCCGACGGCCTTGGAATGCCTTGGCCTACCTCACTTCGCCCGGGCGATGTGACATTCCTGGTCGAGTTGCTGGACCTTGATACATTAGGAGCGGCATTCATCTGGACGCATTGGGCATGAGCAGAGGTCCCAACGAGGTGGCCTCCAGCTCGTGACTTCTGGGTTTCTTCCTCATCAGTGCTCTTTTTGGAAGGTAGTAAATGGGCCTCCTTGGCCTTGCCGCCATTCCATTGGTAAAGAGAGGGTCTTGATGAACTCCTGACACTTTTCGATGGAAAATTTCTATCTCCCCATTGGGGGCTCAAATGAGGTTCCTGTGGAGAACGGCTGACGGGCGGGGCCAATCCTGCAGCTCTAAAGCCCTTGCTGAAAGAAGGCCTCTTTGTGTTCTGGCCTGAGGGGCCTTCTCCTTTCCCGCCACTACCAGCCTCATCTTCCTCCTCAGATTGTGAGGGCATGGACCCAGAACAGGAGGTAGGGTAGGCTGAGGGATCCTTTTCTTCCTCAGACAGGGCCAGGAGACGCTTCTCAGTCAGCTGAGGGCAGAAAGAAGGACATTCAGATTAATCTATAAACACAAACGCCCGAGTGCGAGAGGGGAATACAGCGGACCTTTGTATAACAAGCGGTTTGTATAACATAAAATCTGTACAACACAAAAGATTCCAGAGACAGGGGAAATTTGCTGAACAGAATCGCCTCTGGGGCGAATCCGTACAACATAAAATGGTTGCGATTAGGGAGTACTCCGTTTTCAATGCGTTCCTACGGGAAATCTGTATAAAGGAAAATTTGCTTAACAGAATTTCATTGGGAACAAATTAATTCCTTTATACAAGGGACCACTGTACAAGGAAAGTCTTGCCACGAGCTGTTTCTTGTTGTTAGTTAAATGTGTCTGTTTGAGTGGTGAGCAATGCCAAGTGAGCAAGACACCTGAAAAAAAACAGGGTTAGACTAAGCCCTTCTCAAGTTAGGAAAGGCTTGCCAAAGAAAACAGGCGCTTCCAAACTGCTGGTGATGGTAGCCTTTTCTTTGTACCAGAGGACCACCACCCAGAGTGGCCTCTGGGCTAGATGGGCAGTATATAAATCAAATAAATAAATAAATAAATATCTGTGGAGCGATGGGTTCCGAGCCCCCCATGAACGCCAACAAACATGGGAATATTGGACGCTATACGTTTGTATAGTCTCTTGCTCTCTCTAGTGGTCACCTCTGGAAAATACATCATGGAAATATTTATTTCTGAGGGTTTTTTTAATTTTGTATTTTCAGACAACAGAGGAATGAATCAGTGGACAATAGTTCCTACATAACTTTTTTTTTTCCTTCCTTGGCCTCTGTTCATTATGTACAAGATTCTCTGCAGGCTGCTGAGTAGGATTCACAACAGCAAGTCTCTGGTTTCTCTCTCTCTCTCTCTCTCTCACACACACACACACACAAACACACACACACATGCCTAATTCCAACACCTCAGATCTCTTTGTTCCTCTACAGAGCAGCCATATGTCCATATGTGTGGGGTAGCAATAATACAAGCAAACAAACAAGCCAATTTACCTGGCTGGGTGTCAGGTGCAACTCCTGCTCCAGTTCATCTACCAGTTCCAGGGGATTCTGGCTTGCCTCCGGGGAGAGTAAGCGAGCCATGAACTGGGGATGGAGGATGGCTTCGACCTATCAAAGAGAGGACCAAGGGAACTGTGACAGCATGTGCTGCCCAGCCAGGCTGGGAAGGAGCCCCATGACCCGTCGCTTGTTCTGAACTCGCTGTTGCTTGCATCGCAACATGGAACGTGATCAGTCAAGGATTTGTCTTCTTTGGCCATGGCTGGCTTCTCCAGGAAGCTCACCGATGTGCAGGCTTTATAGGCTGCCCGTCCTAGCTACCTACGATGCATGCAATGCAACTAGTGTCAGGTGATTGCTCCTCCCCCTCCAGCCCTTTCCAGGTCCCCTCCTTACCTTACAGACAAATTCTTCATCATCGCACAATGAGTCCATGTACTGCAAAAGAGAAGGGTCTGGAAAGATCCCATCCTCCTGGCCTTGGGGGTCTTGGCATGGCCCGTGCTCTTTTTTCTCTCCTTCCTCCTCCTCCTCCTCCTCCTCTTTCCAAGTGGTCTCCAAGCCTTCCATGATCTCAGCGTACTGGTGCACCGCCTCGGCAGGGATCTCCCTGGGGGCTCCGGGGCTCGAAGCGCTGGGTGGGCGGCGCTGGCGGCGGCGGGGCTGGCGGCTCTTGCAGGCGGACTTCTTGGGGATGTAAACTTGAGGGCAGAGAAGAGGCCATGGAGTCAAGCCCAACACAACCAACGGCCCCTGGCATAAATGCGTTGCACTGATGCATTCGATATACAGCGGTTCCCTTGCCCTTTCACTCTTCATATATTGCCGTCCCTCTATATCGCAGGACCACAGGACAGTGATACCCCGAAAGGGCTTGAGGGAGGGGGGAAAAGGTTTTAAAAGCCTGGGCTTTTTAAACCTCCCCCCCCCATTCCTCAAGCCCCGGGCTCTAGCTGATTGGTGCTGGGGTGGGGTAACAAAAGGGTTTTCTCCCCCACCCCAGTTCTAATCAGCTGGAGGCCAAGGCTTGCCTCCATGGAGGCGCTGCACCCCGCAGGGTCAGGAGAAGTGGTGCAGGATGTTTAAAATGTCTTTAAGCAACGGAGCCAAGCTGGCTCCGCTGCTTAAACACATTTTAAACATTGTGTGCCCCCTGGCCTGACCCGACCTGACCTGCATCCGCATATTGCAGATTTTCAATGATCGCGAGTTGGGTCAGGTCCCCAACCCCCGCGATAGACGTGTGTGTGTGTGTGTGTTACTGAATAGCTGATCTAGTGGTGGACCTACACTTTGGGGGCCCCTGAAGTTTGAATTGTTAATGGGGGGGGGCTTCACAGGGCCGTATTAACCATAGCAGGTTCCCTAGGTTTTGAACTACTCCAGAAAGGCACATTTTGGGATTGCAAAGATTCTATAATGTTAAAACAGGCAAATGGAGATGTGTATAACAAGAACCATTTCATAGAAATGGGTTTAAATAGGTGGAAAAGTATTGACAAATGGAAAAAAAGTAATTTCTCGCCTGAATATTGGAATAGAGATACGGGGGGACAAACGGTAAAGAGAAAAAAAAAGATATGGACAAAAATAAGGAACTGAGATGCGATATGGGCTTCTGCTTAGTTAGCCTTATGAATAATATGGCTTTGTCCCTTTGCAAACCGCAACAAGCTCTAGCCATGACAGCTGACCACACTTTTAAAAAAATGGACTCAAGTTACTTATGGGGAAGTCAGTTTGTTAGTTTGCTGTTGAACTGTTTACAACTGTAAGTCATGGAATGTTTTTATTCTTTCTAATACTAATGTCTCACAGTGAGTTATTGAAAGCTTTAGTGCCAGTTCACGATAAAGGGGTGGACTATCTGGGGGAACTTGAAGCTACTCGCCTCTGTGAGTCTCCGTACAAAGGGAATTTTAAGAAATTCAAAGCATGGCAACAGGACTGCCCTGCCCACACCAGGGTCCAGTCTTTAGCTGGCCTTGTTAGTTTGGCACTTATACTGTAGCAGAAAACCACAAGTCCTTCATTTGCAGCAACAAAAATAATGACAGTAACCTAAATAATGATTTGATCCCCCTTTGTGATATACATAGTCTGCTACCGCTCCCTCTCTTAGAGCAACCAACCTCAGAGGGCTGTTGTGAACATACCATGGGAAGTAGGAGAAACATGTATGCTGCCTATGGCTTATTGGGATGGAAACGGAGGAAATTAATAAACAGAATTAGACACAACCTTGCTGTGGCCCAGATTCAGAGGCAGGAGAAAGAGTCGGCTTGGTAGGTTTGGGGGCCAGGGCTTGAAACTGGGAACAGCTGGCCAAGAGCTTCATCTTCTGGATCTGTTGTTCTTCTTCTGCTTCAAACTCCATGAATCTAAGAAAGTTCGAGGGCAGAAGGAGCAATGAGCTGGGAAGTGTGCATTTCCTACTATTACAAGGTTTTCCCTCCAGACACTCCATTTCTTCAAAGTTCCACGCCAGGGCAATCAGACTTGTGAATTCAGCCTGTGTTTGCCTCTGGCTGGCAAATTACAAGACAAAAGCAAATAAGGCAAGCTTATAGACAGACAAACAGATGACTATTTCATCTTAAGGGAGCTCTGCCTCTAATCAGATGCTAACCGGGTCATCTAATTGCAGCCTTGATGCGGGTCAGTCCTCCTCACAGATGTAACGAGAGCTTAGAAATAACTAGTTCCAAATAACTGAGAAACTGTAATCATACCATTTCCCAGGAATGCATAATGAAGGTATAACTCAGTTCCATTTTAATGAGATCTTAACAAGGTATAATAAGATTCCCTTTGCAGGGCAAAGACTCCCAGCTGCAGCTTTTCAGTTATTGTTCTATTGAAACCACAGTGACTCACTAAATGGAAGAGGACAATCACATAATGCAAGCGGTCGCTCCAGGCGGGTCCGCTGTGTTCCCTTGCACATGATCAAGTTACAGGGAAGGGAAGAGGGGAAAAGGAGATGGGAGGCATGCGTAATTTGTCTCGTTAACCAGGATTGTAGAATTCATTTTTTTTTTAAAGTAAGCAGAGGCAGCTATTTGGGAAAGTTAAATGTTACTCTAAAAAAAAAACCTGTACAGTAACCCCCTGCCATTTCTCAATTCAGGTACTGCAGTCCCACTCTATCGCGGGATTGCAGTACCTGCCCGCTGGGGTGGGGGAGAAAAATCTTTATTTCCCCACCCCAGCGCCAATGAGCTGCAGTCCAGGGTGTGGGGAATGGGGGAAAGGTTTAAAAGCCCAGGCTTTTAAAACCTTTTTCTCCCTTCTCAAAGCCCCGGGCTCCAGCTAGGTGGTGGATCAGATCCTCCAAGGGCACTGGCCCGTGCTCCTCCGAGAAGGCTCGGGGCAGTGCGCGTCAGCGGCAGCAGGGGTCAGATTTCCCAATGCTGCTGGTCCGCTCTCCTCTGATAAGGCTCGGGAGAACACGGGGGGGGGGCCGTGGTGGGGGGACCAGACGCCCCCCCCCAGCCCCAGCCGACCCACATCTGCATATTGTGGATTTTCAGTCATTGTGGGTCGGGTGGGTCCCTAACCCCCACGACAGGCGGGGGTTACTGTACAGTAATGCCTTGGATAACGAATGACCCTGATAACGTATTTTTTGGATAACGAATCACAATTTCCAGGTATAGGTCTGCCTCGGATAACAAATTTTCCCTATGGGCTGCCTCGGATAACGAAGTGCAATTTCTAGGTATAGGTCTGCCTCAGATAACGAATTTTCCTATGGGCTGCCTTGGATAACAAATTTCCAGCATGCATCAGTAAAAAAAGAATTATCCTGGGCTGCATCACATCTGTACCTTTAAAGTGCCCTTTATAAAGAGTTTTGAGCAAAAAAAAAAAAAAAAAAAAAAAAAAAAATTAAAAAAAAAGGTGTCTGTGTCATTTTCCTAGGCTCCGGAATGATTTAATTGGTTTCCCATTCATTCCTATGGGAAGCCGTGTTTCGGACAACAATTTTTTTTTCGGATAACGAATTGCCTCGGAGAATTAATTAAATTCGTTATCCGAGTTACCACTGTACTTTAAAAATAGTAACTACAACAGTAACTATAGCAGCTACTTTGCCAGTCTGACATGGCAACTGTAACCTCGTGGCGCAGTGGTTAAATGCCTGTACTGCAGGTGAAACTGTGCTCACGACCTGCGGTTCAATCCCAGGTAGCAGGCTCAAGGTTCACTCAGCCTTCCATCCTTCCGAGGTCGGCAATGTGTAGCCTGCATATTGTAATGAACTTGTAAACCGCCCAGAGACTACTTGAAGTGTTATGGGGGCGGTATATATAAGCAGAACTTTAATTCCTTTCAAAAGGCGCCAGCTCTAAGGCATGTGGCATATCTGTGGGAAGGATCCCAAAGAGAAGGGACAAAGGGGGCGCGTCTCACTTTTCTGCCATCTCGTAGAAGATCATCCGCTCAAAGTTGCTGCTGTGTTCCCACTCTTGGACGGCGCGGGGGATCCCTTCCTCCAGGGTCATGTCAGGACGAAGCCGGGCCAACGAGCGAAGGACAGGGCTGTAAGGGCAGGAGCATGAGGCCTCGTCACTGGGTTTCCACATTCTGAGCTGCATCTCAGAACAAGGAACCCTGACCGATTTTCATGGTATTATTCATGCTTCTTTCTTACTAAGGAAAATATATATACAGTGGACCCTCGTATAACAAACGGTTTGTATAACATAAAATCTGTACAACATAAAAAAAAATTCCAGAGATAGGGGAAATTTGCTTAACTGTATCGGCTATGGGGCAAATCCGTACAACAGTGGTGTCCAAACTTTGGCCCTCCAGATGTTCTGGACCACAACTCCCACAGTCCTTTGTCAATGACAATACAGGCTTGGAATTTTGGGAGTTGTGGTCCAAAACATCTGGAGGGCCTGAGTTTGGACAGCCCTGCCGTACAACATAAAAATTGTCACGATTAGGGATTACTCCATTTCCAATGCATTCCTATGGGAAATTTGTATAAAGGAAAATTTGCTTAGCAGAATTTCATTTTGGAACCAATTAATTCCTTTATACAAGGTACCAATGTATATAAATATTACACTTGTAACTCTTAGCAAAGATTTCAAAGAAATGTATTAGGAAATTAATTTTTTTTTTCAAATAGCACCATTCTTGCCACTACAGTAGTCCTCTTCCTTTACAGTTCATTCAAGAAGCAGAACAAAGCAGTCAACCTTGTGTGCCTTTTTTAGCTGCCAGGTGCTAGGCTGGAGATTAGATCAAAGCTGAGCCTATACCAGTGGTGGCAAACCTTCGGCACCCCAGATGTTTTGGACCACAACCCCCAGAATTCCGAGCCTAGATGGCCAATGACAAAGGACTGTGGGAGTTGTGGTCCAAAACATCTGGAGTGCGGAAGGTTCACCACCACTGGCCTATACAATGCCTATGAGAGTTACTTTCCTGGTAAATGGTTCTCTGTTCTGGAGCATTTAAAGATGCATTTGTGCTCGCAATATGAAACTGGCCAGCCCAGAACAAATCAATACTGTACCTCTAAATTCTGCAGGCTGGATGTAAACCAGCCTTTAGATGTCTTCTCTCCTTCGGTGTTAACCGAGATCCCTGAGATGTAAAACTGGGATCAATGTGAGGACTTTGGCTCACTAACCAAGAAGTTTAGTGTTCAGGTTTTATTATGGATGTCAGGTTTCACAACTAAAAATAGAGGTTTATAATGGATATGGATTTTGCTACTGGATACATTTACTTTTCCTCCAGCCTTTATCTCCAGCCATTTTGATTGGGTTTAATCCAATACACCCACTGATTCACTTATCCACTGAAAATACTAAACATGTTAATGTTCTAGAAATATATATTTCTATGGTGTCATTACCCAAAGCACATCCGATCTCGTCTGATTTCGGAAGCTAAGCAGGGTCAGCCCTGGTAAGTACTTGGATGGAAAACCACCAGGGAATACCAGGTGCTGTAGGCGCCTGGAGTAGGAACTGGCAAACCACTCCAATATTCCTGCCAAGAAAACTCCATGGACATGGAGTCATGAAGGGTCGGTCACGACTGTAACAACACAACAACAACAACTACCACACCTGGCTTGTAGCAGGAGCGAGAGACCATGCAATGTATAGCATTCACTATTAAAATAAAATTTGCTATCATCCAAGTTTTTTAGCATCCATGTTTTTCAGTATCTACAGATCTGGGTATCCGCTTGGAACCAATCCTCTGCAGATACCAGGATTCCATCGTATTTTAAAAGGGTGAGATTTTTCAGCTCAGCAACAACACGGCACTCAGGCAGTTCCAATCCTCCCACAATCAACTAAAGCTTTATCATTCATGGCTTCAAGATCTCGGCTCAAGATCACCCTTCTTTCCCAGCCGATGGTACGAGTCACTGAGATCCTCACATGAAGAAACAGGCGAGAGCTTCAGCATCCGGAGTGGCAGGGAAATGGCGCCGAGCCAAGGATTTGTAGCGTTGCCAACGCCGGTAGTTCTCGTACACCCCCTTGGAGGTACAGGCAAAGGAAGTGTCATTGGGAGGGGCGGCTCTGACCGATGGGACGGCCTCGGTCTCTCTTGGCTTCCTAGCGCCCAGGTCTTCGCCAGCTTTCGTCAGCAGCACAGTACGGACACCTGGACCCGGGGGTCCGTCTCGGCGCTGAGCAGTCCAGCTCAAGGGCATCCCTGTCAAGAAGAAGGTCTGAGTAGGGGGCATCTCCTCTGTATTCCCCACCACGGGCCCTTCTCTTTTGAGCTTGATGATCAGCTTGCTTCCCGGGGCATCGGGGGACGTTACCAGTAGAGCAGCACCAGGGAAGGCAGGCAAGAGCAGAGAGGGGGCATTGGGGGGACAGGGAGGAAGGGCAGGGCCTGGGGTATGGGCCATGGAGGTAGTGGCTCTGGAGTGGAGGATAGGGTTCTGGTCAGGGAAGGGAGTCAAAGGACCAGGAGCCCTGCCCCAACTTTTGGCAAAGCCCGGTTGTAAGAGCCTTCATGGCAAGGGGTCCGAAACAGGGTCTGCCGAGAAATTCACCACTCCTTCGCTCGGTTTCTATGAAGACCCTACATTGTTGACTTAGCTCTACGTTTGAGGGTTGAATGATAACAATTCCAGAACTTGGACTCCTTGAGCATTCCAGCAAGGAGGGGAGGTTCAAGTTCCTTCTGCGGGCTGGATTTTTCCATATCGTGTCTATTGCTCTTGACTTGCTTTTCCATGAGCCTCTGGATGTAGCAGGGGATTTCAGAGACTTGTGAGAAGTGAGCTTCCTCTTGCCAGGAGAAGTGGATGTTCCACTAGATGTCAGCATATTATCATCTAAGACTTTCAATCTTTTCCCCTGAAGTTGACATTTGACAACAGTTTGGTCCTCAGATCAGAACAGGTGGTCATGTCCCTCTCCATATGGTAAAAAATAATTCACATGATAATGCCACCATTGCATGGCACTGTTGTATAGGCAGGAGAGCAGGCTGGGGCATTTTTTTATTATTGATTTGTTTTGTTTTACTGATTAACTATTGTCAACACATTTGGCGCAAAGAAATACGAGCCCTACCTGCACTGGCATACGTCAGGGCCCGGGATACATTCTTACCCTAAAATATCTCCTGAAAAATAATGCATTAGACAGCAGGAAGCTGAAATCTAGCCAAATCCCAAGGCTGTGACTACAGTGCATTCTTGAGAGACAACGCTTAACCTGAGGTATCTCCTCTGACATTGGGCAGTTGAGGAAGACTTTCCCACTTGAGGGCCACTTACATTTACACTGTACATCTGAACTGGTTTCAAACTGCTTCTCTGTCCTGGCTTCCTATATGGTACTCCAAGAAATAAGAGGCTACCTTGTGGTACAATGACATGGGTGCCATTTTAGAGCCATGAAGGCGTCCTTATTTATTTATTAGAGTCTTCTGGAATTGAAGATCATGGCCTATGAAGGTTGTCTATGCTTTTAAATGTTTTTAGAGTCTGAGCGTTTTAATTTTTTGTTGTTTGATTTGAAATTGGGTCCCACGATATTCTGATTAGCAAGCAAACTAGCCATGTGTCAGGTGGGTACACAGTTGGCTACAGAATCATTCTCAAAGAGTGCATATCAATGGCTCTTCAAACTGAAAGGAGATAACTGAGGTGCCCCAAGGCTCAGTCCTAGGTCCTGTTCATTTTTTTTTTTTTTGTAATTAATGACTTGGTTGAGAAAGTGCAGGGGATACTTATCTGATTTGCAAATCACACAAAATTGGGTGGAAGAGCTAATACCTTGAAAGCCAGAAACAACATTCAAAAAGATCTTGATATAGACTTAAGAAGTGGGCTGAAAACTATGGAATTAAATATTAGAGCACTGGTGGCGATCCTTCAGCACTCCAGATGTTTTGGACCACAACTCCCACAGTCCTTTGTCACTGGCAGTCTAGGCTTAGAATTCTGGGAGTTGTGGTCCAAAACATCTGGAGTGCTGAAGGTTCACCACCACTGTATTAGAGGGATATGTGCAAAATTCACTTAAATAAAGTTTTTCCATTCTGAGAAAAACTAAAAGGTCCAGCTATAGTCCAGTAATTGTAATTCTGTTGTAAAGCGATCGAATTTTAATTTAAATATCAGGAATAATTCAAAAGCTGACATATTTTTTCTAATTTCTAAATAACCTTACGTAAAACCAAGTACAGACCTTAGATAAGCACTGCTGCTGACACAAAGATGATGGGGCAGACTTTAGAAAGAGAAAAATGAGTATTTCCCGCAATGCCCTTAGATTTCAACCTGTAATACCCGCCTCCTTTCTGCAATACTGTACTGTACAAACCTCCGGGCTTGGAAGAGCCGAGACTACAAGTCCCAGAAGCCAGCGGGGCAAAAGCTGACTACAATTCCCAGGGCAGCCCCGCGCCTTGAATTGCTTTGTGAGCCAATCGGGAGCTTTGAGCTGAAAGACTACAACCCCCGTGATGCTCAGCGTCGCCCGCGTTCGAAGATTAAGGGACGCCATTGCGCAGGAAGAGGCGGCCAGGGTTGCACGTGTGCTGTTTTATGTACGCGCGCTAACTTGGCTTCTGCCGCTACAAGCAAAACGAACTACGTTACTTTTGAAACATATTGCACTGTTCACAGCGATGTTTTTGCAGTACTATCTCGATGACCAAGGGAACAGGGTCTACACCCTCAAGGTAGGAACTTTGCCCCCGTGTCTATCGCGTCACGTCTGAACCCGGGACCTTCTTCTTGGTAACCCTAACTGGGAATCTAGATGCTGTTTTCTTAGCCCGCTCATGTTTTGATATTTGTCACGGTCCTGATTCGGCTCCGTATCAGTTTTTGCTTCCAGATGTTCCCTTCTGGTAATAGTCGAGAGTTAGGATCTCTACACGGGAACGGATAGGCTGCCTCGGGGTTTCACGCTGAGATTCTTTCGGCTTCGATCTTCTGCCTTAAAGTGGTTGAAGATAAGGTTTTTACTGCTCGGGAGTGGAATGAGTTTGTAGGGAACGAAAAGATTTAGAAACGCACAAGCAGCCTGGTGACGTGCTGGGGAGGAAAGGGTGGAAAATAGGTTAGATCCGGAAGTAAAGTCTTCCTGGCCTGCGATTTTTCCCCCTCTTTAGACACAAGAATAAATGTAATCCAGTGCTATAATTTTCTTTCACTTCTGTAAGAGTAACTTCAGAAATCATCATGCTTGTTTCTCACATAATAATTTGCTCTGTAGGTTAACTCATGTTTATATGTTACATTTTATAGTTGTGTTCATTTTCCCTCCCTACCACCCTGTACTGTTTGGTCAAGGAACAATTCAGTTTGCCCTGTGCTTATAGCTACATACATGGTAAATACCTAACTGAAAAGACATTGTTTTAAATCACAGAATCATACAGTTGGAAGAGACCTCAAGGGCCATCTTCTAGTCTAGTCCAACCCCCTGCCATGCAGGAACCCCCATCACAGGACTCCCAACAGATGGCCATCCAGCCTCTGCTTAAAAACCTGCAAAGAAGGAGACTCCACCACCCTCAGTGGCAGCATATTCCATTGCTGAACCGCTCTAACTGGCATGAAATTCTTCCTAATGTTTAAATTGAATGTCTTTCCCGGTAGTTTGAAACCATTTCCCGTGTCCTAGTCTCTGAAGCCATGAAAAACAAACCAGTCCCTTCTTCAATGTGACATCCTTTCAAATATTTAAACATAGCTAGCTATCATATCCCCTCTCAGCCTTCTTTTTGTAAGGCTAAAGATTCTCAGCTCCCTAAGCCGCTCCTTGTAAGACATTTCCTCCAGACCCTCAATCATCCCAGTCACCTTCCTCTGGACCTGCTCAAGATTGTCAACATCCTTTTTAAATTGAGGTGCACAGAACTGGACACAGTACTCCAGGTGGGGTCTGACCAGAGCAGAATAGAGTGTTAGTACCGGTATCACTTCCCTTGATCTAGACACGATGCTTCTGTTGATGCAACCAAAGAATCGCTTTAGCTTTCTTGGCTGCCGCATCACACTGCTGACTGATGTTCAATTTGTAGTCCACCAAGACTCCCAGATCCCTTTCACATGTACTATTTGTTGCCATCAGTAACTTAATGACCTACCTAACTTCATAAATTCTGTAATTTTTTATTGAGTTAATATTTGGCATCTTTATAACTGAAATTTTGGCACCAAATAAGTGTATAAGTTCTTCATGCTGATCTACTGTGGCAGTCCTTTGTGTACATTTCTCTTGGAAGGCAGCATAGTGAAGGGTTCGAAATGGAATATGCATTTTTTAGGTCTGGCATAGACTTGGAAAGCATTTGCTCACATATATTTCTGCCTCATCATCTCTGGTTTCCAGAAGGCAGATCCCTCCGGACAACCCACTTGTTCAGCTCATCCTGCACGCTTCTCCCCTGACGACAAATATTCTCGACACAGGATCACCATCAAGAAACGCTTTGGTGTCCTGCTGACCCAGCAGCCTCGGCCTGTGGTGTAAACTGTGAACCTCTGATGCCAGTTAGGAACCACTGCACCTTATTGAGAAGAGAAGAACTTCTACTGAAGCAGCCTTAAAGAAGCTGTCACAGGAGAGACAACAACAGCAGATCTGCACATTTGCCTTTTATTTTATTGGGAGGATAACTTTTGGAGTGTCGCTGATGATGATATTTGCAAACTCTGCCAACTTTCCTTTCTTGTTTGTGGGAAGAGGAAGCGTTTGCATTCTTCAAGAGAGTTTGAATTATTTCACCTACCCTGCTCTGTCCTGTGTAATTGTGGAAATAAAGTGAAATCCTTCATTGTTATTTCTGTGACTTACCCATATTTGGAGTTGTCAAACCAAAGAGTACAAAATGATTGGCTTTAGCAAAGTGTATGGTGACTGGGAGTAATTGCTAGCTAGTTATTGAGGGGCAATGTTTTGAGACATCTTAAATAATAGGAAATGTATTTCCCACACATGTATTATAGTGCATCTTATCAAATGCGGTAGGGGTTGCCTTAGGAGATTAGTACCCATTTAATTTGAAAATGTTAGCATTGTGCAACTAGAATGAAGTCTCATGTGCTAAAACGTATTGAGAATGAAAAGTGGACCAAGGGGGTGCAAGACTTTTGTTCGGGGAGGGGGGACAGCAATGATGCTTACAAACCCTGGGCGATATGGTCATGAAGGTGCGGTATAAAAATCAAATAAATAAATTCTGTAAATTCTTTTTGCCACCCTCTCTTCATTTTGCTCTCCTATAAAGCAAGTGATTCTGCATTTCTGGGGGGAAAGCAGCACACATTCTGTTTAAGTTGTGTTGGTGTGCAGTGGAAGAAAGAGACATTCTGCTGGCAGGCACAGAATAATGATAATGGTAATCACTGGGAATCAATACTACCTACTATATTCAGTGGCTTATCTTTTTGGTTCAAAGCCTGCATATCTTATGATTTGGTAGACCAGCCGTAGCTCAGCAGCTATCTGTTGTAACCTTTCAATTCCTTATCTGGAAGTTGAGTCATGGCTACTGGACTTCTTTTTTGAGAGATAGAAACGTTTCGCTGTTCATCCAAACAGCTTCATCGGTGATAACTTAATTTTATCAAGCTCTAAGCCAATTAGCTCAGTGGTTCAGATCTCTGGCAGCCAGAGGTTGGGAGTTTGATTTGCCATGGTGGGTCCTTGACAGGGGTTGGGCTGGGTGATCCAGAGGGTCCCTTGTACCTCTGCAATTCTTAATTTTTGTTTGCTGATTAGAAAACCACATTATGAATTATTTGGCAAGATGGCCACACTGCACAATTGATAATCTAGCTGTGCTCTGCTCACTCTGTACTAGCAGCCAGTAGCACCCTTCTCACCACCAATTAGAGGATACAGATCTTGGCATAAAAATGAGGTTTGCCAGACATGATGTTCCATAGGTAGAATGTACAGTCAAAAAGACCTCTATAATCCTCACTTGACATGGGAAGCTTCAATTTTCCAGAGAGATTCTGCAGTTCATAATGACTGGGTAATTAGAAAGATTGAAATATCTTTTGGAAAATGTAAATTGCGGAAATGAACATTTTTTACATTCATGATTTTGATGAGCTCTCCTTCCTTCCTATGTTTGGCTGGCTTGTATAGTTATATTTCTACACCAGGTGAAGCCTTAGGAATGGATATATCAATATATTTTTCTTTATGTGCACCATCATTTCCAGTATGACTAGTCGGGAATATGGAGATTGCCACCCATATGCTGTGAAAAAGACATGGTTTGTAACATGCACCAGCAAATACGTATTCTGTTTCTGATTATAAGGCATACCTGTGCTTCAGAGGAGTGACATTAAACTTGCTTATTCAGTATGAAGTCTTTGTTTTCCTAGTATTTCATTTCCCTTTCTGTATTTCATTTCTGGCCTTAAAGTCAGAGAGGTTTATGACTGATCTGAGGCACAGCCAGCTCTTTAACATTTTTCTTTATTTCTCATATCCTGCCACTGAAACCACAGCAGAAGCAGGGGGAGTCAATAACAAAGCAATAAACTGAAAGGCTGCTTTTTGCTTGATCTCGTGATGCAGACCTTATGCACAGCACAAGTTAAGCTGGCACCGATCCAGTGTGACCCATGCATCTGAAGAAGTGGACTGCCAAGTGCAAATGTTTGTGGCAAATGAATGTTAGTCTTAAAAGATACAGTGGTACCCTGACTTAAGAGCATGCATTCGGAACAGATTAAATTTGTAAGTTGAGGTACCACTGTACTAGAGGACTTATTCCTCTCACATAAGATTTATGGGGAGGGTGAGTGAATGGATACATCTGTGTCCTTAAGAACAGAAACAAATGCATAGAGTGCCACACTGAAAAGGGAATAATACTATATTAGAGGACTGTTAACTCCCTCCAAAGGTGAAAGTTGGTAGGAATCCATTGTTTGCGGGCCTTCTCGGTTGCCGTTCCATCCATATGGAACAGCCTACCCAGCGAAGTGCGCTCTGCAGAGTCCCTGCTGGCCTTTCGCAGAGCGGTGAAGACCATCCTATTCCGCGAGGCCTTTGGTGACCTAGCTTAGTTTAGTTTGATTATTCCCCCCCTCCTTTTTTTTTTGCCGCCATCGTCCCCCACACGGGGTTCGGATATAGCAGCAGTAAGGTTTGTTTAAAGGGTGCTCCTTGCTGCAGGTTTTCTTTTAATCTTTATGTAAATGCTTGTCCATTTGTCTTATTTGTTTTTGTATTGTATTGTACATGCTGATCTGCTCAGCCGTGTTAGCCGCCCAGAGTTCCCCCCCCCCCCGGAAGATGGGCGGGATATAAATCTAATAAATAAATAAATAAATAAAAGGAAGTAGCACTCCTAAAATAATTAAGTTGGATGGAACAACCCCCTGCTCAATACATGAATCCACATCAAATCAGATCTGGCAGGTGGTTGTCCAATTTTCTCTTGAATGCCTCCTATCTAAGAGCACTTAGCACATCCCAATTGGTTCTCCTTACTACTCTAATTGATGGCTTCCTGTAATTTGAGTCCATTACTGCGCTTGGATGATCAAGAAAAGATCCTGCCCCTCCTCTCTATCACTACCTTTAAAGTATTTGAAAAGTGCAATTACTGTATTTTAAAAATATCCAATGTATCAAGAAGAAGTGGACTGCAATGTGCAAAAGTCTGTGGCAATTGTTAGTCTTAAAATATGCCAGAGGGGCTATGTGAAAGTACTATAAAAACTGTTCAAGTTGTGTGTTTGTCCAAAATATGGTTTCTTGGGCATTCTGTACATGTTGAAAGGCATTTTCTTTGGAAGACTAATCCCCCCCCAAAGAATCTAACAACCTCAGTATTTCCTCTCCTTAAATGCTCCTATATTCCCCTCAATTAAACTCTCTTAAATGCTCTCCTGCAAAATCAATCTGTTTACAGCACCTTAAGTAGCTACTAAGATTTTCAGATCAAGAACTGGAAAAAAGTAGATTCTCTGAGAGGACATGGCATGTTAAACATGATTTATGTTTTAAAGAAATGCTATTGCAGTGTGGATCCCTTGTTTTAAATTGTTTTGCTGTTTCTTGTTGACTGTTATAGCTATTGACTTGCAGCAAGTGGAACTGAATTCTTTACCTCTTGGATCTCTTAAAATTTATTAACTACTTATTTAAAGTATTTATATCCTGCCCTTCTCCTTAAAATAACCCAAAGAAGGCTTTAGCGGAAGAATCACAGTCGCTAAGAAAATCTCATTCTTTAGAAAACCTCAGTGGGTCAAAAAGGGGCTTATTCTCTGGTAAGAGGGTACGGAAATTTGTATATTTAATTCTATTTATTAGTTCTTTAGCATAGCATGTTTTCTTCAGCACACCCCGCATATGTACCTCACAGTTTTCCTCCACACTTTTATCCCACCACCACAACCCTGTAAGGTGGAACAGGCTGACTGAAACTGACTAACCGTCTTGGGAAAATCTGGTGGTATACAAATATAAAAATAAATAAATAAAATAACCATCCCAAGGTCGCCCCATGAGTTTCATATCTGAGTGTGTGGCGAATTTGAACCCTGAGTAACAGGAGATCAACCCCCCCAACCATGACAGAACATTGGCTCTCAATCGGTAAATCCTCATAATAAATAACTTCATCGTGGGCTCTTTTTAAAATTTTATTTTTATTTCATTTATTTCCTCGTGGCTCCCCTCAGGAAACGTTACACCTCTCAGCGCCGGTCGCGCTTTTGTCGTTCGTTGGTTCTCCCCCCCCCCCACTTTCTTTTGCCATCTCCCTCAAACGGTACTCTGAGGGGGGGAGGGAGAGAAGCAATCCCAACCGCTGCCTCCGCTTCTCGCTCCTGCGCATATGCAGAAGCCGAAGCAGCTGCGGGTGGGTGGGCTGAGTGAGGACAATTGAGAACTCGAGCTCTTTCCCCCCGCCGCCCCGACGGTCTCTAACCCCCCCCCGTCGGAAGAGACGCCATCTGAGGTAGCGGCGGCGCGGGGAAAGGAGAGCGAGAGCGCGCGCACGCTCTTGCCGCGCGTGCCGGGCTTATAACAGCAGCGGCGGCGGCGGCGGCTCCACCAATCGCAGAGGCGTTCGGTGCCGCCGGCCGGCCGGCCGCCTCGGAACGCGCACGCGCGCAAGAGCCAGAGCGCGAGACCCGCTTCGGAACGTGGGGAGCCCGGCGGCGGCGGCAGCAGCAGCAGCAGCAGCAGCAGCGTTTTCTCCGTCTCGCGCCCGCGCGCGCGCGCCTGCCTGCCTACCTGCCCCAGGTAAACAATTCTAACGGCCGCCCAACGGCCGCCTTGCGCTACCTCGCGCCTGGTGGGGGTGGGGGGGTGGGTGATGGGGGGTGGGCTGTCCTTCAGGGATAGGCGGGGGAGGAGGGCGAGAAGAGAGCGCCCGTCGCGCACGCGCAGTTTCTGCCTCAACCCCCCCCCCACACCATCACCACTTCTTTATGGAGACTTAGGCAAGGTGGACTATATATACATACTGTGTACACACACACACACACACACACACAATTTGGAATAATTGTGCCTCTTCACAGGGGCTTAAGGACAAACAGAGGGGAGGCACCATTTTTGGTCCCTTAATTTTGATCCCTCCTTTGATGACCCCCACATACTCATCCTGTCAGGATCTTACCTGTGCCCTTGGCTTTGCTTCAGGCTCCTACCACCTTCTCCCTTGCATTGGTCCTGCAGAGATATTTAGAGAGATGTTGCTGTGTAAATCCTTCCTCCCCTCCCCTTCTTTTTACTTTCCTGGTTTTTGTCCACTATCCCTGATGCTCTGGGAGTGATCTCTCTCTCTCTCTCTCTCTCTCTCTCTCTCTTTCTCTCTCTGTGTAGGTTTATATGCTATTTGCAAACCTGGCTTGCAGTGCAGTCTTGTACCCTGATCATTGTAAACCTGCCTGATTGCTCTTGGGGAATAATAGATATATGCCCCCCCCAAAAGGAGAACTTTGTGGGATTGACGCCTTTGTCAGAGTCAGACTGGACTCTGCAGCTTCTGTTTTGAGGAAGGCGCAAGAGTTGCAAATATTTCTTATGTTTCTTCATAGCTTTGTGGGGAAAACATGCCCCGTTAATGCTGTCAAAAGCTGGTGGTTCCCTTACGCTAGGCCCCATCCAATGGCTTTATCTTCTCACGCCAGGAGCGTTGAAAAACCACCAAGAATCTGTGGAGTAATTGTGTGTCCCTTTTACAGTGACAGTACCTCAAGGAATCTGTTTTTAAACTTGTTGGACTGAATGCTGTGACGTTTCTCATCCGTGTTCAGCGATAAGAAGCCTCTGCATTGTTTTTGCACCAGAATAAAAAAAAAAGATATTTGCGACACAGAATACGTATAACTTCCTTTGGATGTTTCCTTGGAAAACAAGTGGTTTATAACCTTACTTTCTTCTGGGATACTTCAGCCTTTTTGTGCACCTTGCGGATCATTGAACTTAAGATTTTCTTGGTGGAAAGGAACTCCCTCTCTGCATTTTGCTGTGCTGAAATTGTAATAAAAACGCCTAACGTGCAGCAATTTTTACACAGAGAAAGCCACTGCTGGGTGCATGCTAATGCCAGGAGTTTGCTGTGGAGCCAATTAACAGTCCAAGCCTACAGTCAGTTTCATCTGGATCTGTCAACTCTTTCTGACAACAATACCTTGCACCATATTTGCCTCATACATGGGAATCTTTGGACTAGTCAGCTGTGAAGTACAAGCGTACAAAATCATGGGATGTCATGCTCATTCCAGTTTTGGCCATGCTTTTGGAAAATACACCTGATGATCATTCATGTCCAATTACCACACAAGGTTGTGTAATTCATCAATCCATGCTAGTCATGGGAATATTTGGTAATGCTGTTGGCATCTGTGCCCTTTTGAAGAGTCGTCTTCCTCTTCCAACGTAGTGCTCCCGCTAGATCTTGGTGAAATACTGTCAAAGAAGTAATATTTTCCCTCCTTCCATTCCTGCTGGCAAGATGGCTTCCGTCCGGTTCATGGTTACCCCCACTAAAATTGATGACATCCCTGGCTTGTCTGACACCAGCCCGGACCTCAGCTCACACTCCAGTTCCCGGGTCCGCTTCAGTTCCCGTGAAAGTGTCCCTGAAACAAGCCGCAGCGAAGGGGCCAGTGACTTTTCCAGAGTCACGACTTCACTGGCTACTGAAGCAGCTGAGCCGGCTACTGACAAGACAAGTAACCCGCATGCAGATGTGGCTGAAGGTAAGCTGACTTTGGTACATTGGGTGGAAGTCATACTGTGGAGAATGCACCTTAAAGTCGAACACATTTATTATAGGGTGAATTTCATTCACGTGTAATCTATATTATCCGATAAGTACAGTATTATGCCGGATTTCAGGGATGTATGTAGTGCATGGAGGTGTCAATTTGGAAGAGTGAGAGCTTAGCGATCTTAAATGAAGCAAGTACTGGGAGTTACAGTTAGCTAACTACGGTAATAATGGATAATTAGGAAATCATGTCTGATACTACTGACATCCCAGCATAGTGACTGTTTCTCTGTGTATGTGTGGTTATAGGACATGCCATGTTCTTTCTGCAGCCTGTGTCTGAACTTCTAAGTGGGTTTGGACATGTTTATGAGTAATCTGGTGAGAAATGTCAGGTTTAAACTCGCTTGTGGGTTCTATTGTAGGTTTGCAGAGAAAATGTGAAATGTCATAAAAATCCTCCCTCTACTTATATATTTCTGGGGGTGATGCTCCGTATATCCTTAGGTGCTACAGGACTCTTGGTTTTGAAAACAGTGGGGCTTAACAGATATATTGGAGATGCATCGTATTTGAATTGTTTTGCTTGAAGTTTGTGGAAGGACAGTTCAGTTCTTGGCTTAGCGATGGAGTGGTATTTTATGGCTTGGGAAATCCAAGATTGTGTCAAAGCAGCAGGTGATCTTGAACGGGTTTGTCTCAGTCCAGGTCTATGTTTCTTATTACTGTACTGACTTTCTGGCAGATGGCTTTTTCAGACATGGCTGCATTTCCCCACCATAGGATTTTGAAATATCTTAACCTGCCCAGCCCTGCCCTTTTACGTCAAGACTTTGACTAACATATTTCAAGCTACCGGAGAGAAAATGCACTTCTCCTTTGAATTGCACGGGATCTGAGCAGCACGGTTTAGATCAGGCATGTCCAAACTTCGGCCCTCCAGATGTTTTGGACCACAACCCCCACAGTCCTTTGCCATTGGGAATACAGGCTTGGAATTCTGGGAGTTGTGGGTGGTCCAAAACATCAGGAGGGCCAAAGTCGGGACATGCCTGGTTTAGATTGTACAGTTTAAATAAATAAATGCATAAATAAATAGATAGATACATACTCCATAAATGCTGTGCTGCAGTTCATCTCCAGAAAGTAGCCTGAGAAAGGTGGGTTGTGGGCTTACCCAAGCTCCCTGTTGTTGGCAGCATGGTAATCCCCGACCTAATGGCAATTGCTCGACCTGCCCCCTCTCCTGCCTTGGCAGCTCCACATGGTGGCTAGGGAAGGTCTTGGGGCATGCCAGGAGGATGGCATGGGTCACGGGAGGTGTGTGTTAATCAACTACTGTATTTATGTTTTGAAGTTACATTCAAAGAGTTATACATTGATTTGGAACTACATGGAGATCCAGCTCCCCCTCATCGCTGCATTGTTAAGGGGGAAAGTGTACTTCGCCTTTTGAAGATCTTGATTCTTTTTGCTGGGAATAGCTCTCAGCTTTTCTGTTCCTAGAACAGAGGCAGCTGTGTTTTCCCAGTGCAGCAGTGTTTGCCTGAGGGTTACTGGCATTGCTGATCAGTTTAGTTTTCAATTTTTCCTCTCAAGAAAGGAAATGCTGAGTAAGCCTCATGGGAAATGACTTGCGAGAAATTCAGTACCCCGACTCTTGTTGATTCTCTTGTCTAATGCATTTAAGAAGCGTTAAACAATGTCTGAGGTCAGGCTAGGCTTTGCTCAATCAGCACTGACTCAAAGTCACATCTTTTGTGGGGCTTATGAATGGCAACATTGAACCCTTAACTGTCTCTTTAGTTTCAGCCAGGCTGTGGCCTATTAATCATCTTGTGATAGTTATTTTGCACACATTTTGGATCTTTGTTTTTGGGGTATACCAAACTAGTGACCACTTACAAACAGAAGTAGGATCATTTGTTGTTAAAATTTCTTAGAATAGTCAACAAAAGCAATTAGACAAAGTAACCATCTTAAGGTGCATGCACAGCTGCTGTTACTCTCTGGCCAAAATAAGTTGGTGTTTATGTTACTTGCTGCAACTTCTGGTGTTCATGAAAGTTTTTTGTTACTAACTGCAGCTAATTGATGAGGTGCTGGGGCATGTGCCAGATTGTACAACTGAGATGCTGCTCAGCATCTTGTCAATTAGTTGTTATTCGCCACAGTGAATTGCACAAACTTTATGTGAACACCAGAAGGATTCTGGCCTATACAGTGATGCCATTGTTTACAAGCATAATTTGTTGCAGAAACATGCTTATAAACCAAAACACTCTTATATCAAAGCAAATTTCCCCATAAGAAATAATGGAAACTCAGGTGATTTGTTTTGGGGTTCCATAGACCACATACCATACACACAAAATGCCAAAACCTCACAAAAGAAGTTGGCTAGAAGTACACATGCACACTATGGTTTAGGTGCCTGGCTGCAGAACCTGTTCTGCTTGGGACTAACAACTGGATTTTATTCTGTGTTTTTAATGTGACAATAATAAAATGCAATTTACAACTGTATACACATTTGACTAGCTGCCCCAAGACTAGATATGATTTGAAAAATAAGAAAGAATGTTGAAAATAAATCAATTAAAAAGATAAATAGAAAAATAAACCCCTAACCTGCACTCTTCTTTGAAAATGTTCCTGTCTGGTGCAAGGGAAATCTCCATTCCTCTCTCCTCCCCCTGCTTTTGAGGCTTGCCTGAGATGGAACATTCCAGACAGTCCCCCACAATCCAGCAGAGAGGGAGGGAGAGAGCTACAATATGCTCACTTGTGATCATGTGACCTGCTCCCATGGTCTATTGCAAGACATTGCTTGTTGATCAAGGCAAAATTTAGAAGAAATGGTTGCTTTTCTTGCAAATCACTCGTAAACCAAGGCACTCGTAAATCAAAATATTGCTGTACATGACTATTCAAGGGCATGTGATTGAAGGATATGACAAGACATAGCCGAATAGGCGACGTCAGTGTACTAACCAAGAGGTAAGGTGGAATCAACATAGAAGGATTCAAAAATTCAGTGTGGTAATTTTTTTTCAAGCAACAAGTGTGCCACCCTTGAGATTAGTATAGTACAGTACAAGACTGACTGTTGTTGATCATATGACTTCCAGGATCAGAAGCATTCTGGTCTGTCATGTGGTTTACAGTATTTGCAGTGCCTCCTCACCAATGTTTCTGAGGTATAAAGCAAACCAGAATCTTTGCCTATCCAATTTCTTTTACTGGAAGTCCCCAGAAGACATTACGTCCCACCCATGCCCTTGATTAAAATTAGTGGTCCAAGTATTTACTGTACATTGTTTTCAGACAAAAGAGTCTTTGTGACTGTGCGAAATGTTATAAAAATCAGTAAAGAAATTATGGGAGGCCAGATTTTGGCTGAATATTGGGAAGGGCGTGCTCTGTGATTTTATGGCTGTTTCAGCGCGGTCAAATCTGTCTCCTTGTCTGTGCACCAGGATACAAGATATTATTCTGTTCCTGTTTTCATTTCTGTTCTCTTAAGTAGTGGTCCTTTTCCTTTCTTATACTCTGTTCAGTGTACACCATGGTATTTGCATAGCACATTCCTCTTCCTTCTCTTGCTTGATTATTTTCAGGGGGTTTTACATAGACCAAGGAAATGTAGTTGCTCTTAAATTGTGAGTCATTGCTATCAAATGTCTTGCTAGACTTAGAATCATGAGATCAAAATAGCAAAGAGTTTTGCATTTCAACACCCCCATGATTACCTGGAGTCTTAATTTGTCTCTCAAATGCACATATTCTGCTAGGTCCTCTACCATGGCTGGTGAAGTTTTAGGCCATTAGTGTAAGCCAAAGTGGATGTGATTTTTTAAAAAATCATGTTTTATGGTTTAAATTTTTAAAGAATGATTTAAATTAATTTGATTTAAAAAACAAAAATAAAACTGGTTTTAATCTGCCTGGGTATAAGATAGGTTTGTTAAGACCATAGGAACATAACAAGAGCCATGCTGGATCAGGCCAAAGGCCCATCTAGTCCAGCTTCCTGTATCTCACAGTAGCCCCACCAAATGTGTCCAGGAGCGCACAAGACTAGATATCTGTCTCCTGATACCACTCCCCTGCATCTGGACCTTGAAGTACCCCGGTTTTAAGCCTGGAGATTACACACCTCCATCATGGTTTGTAACCTGTGATGGACTTTTCCTCCAGGAATCTGTCCAATCCCCTTTTGAAGGCATCCAAGTCAGATGTAGTCTGCTATCCATGTTTCATGGTAAACTATTTTTGATAGCTGGCTGGATATCTCAGTGAGTTCGGCTTCTGGCTATGGAATCAGGGGCTGGGAGTACTATTTTCCACTGCACATCCCAGAAGAACTACTAGCCTGTGTGGCCGTGGGCAAGCCATAGAGTTCCAAGACACCTAAGAAGAAAGGACTGGTAAACCAATTCTGAAAACTCTCTACAGTACCTATAAAATCCTGAAAAGTTTCATCATAAGTTGGGATTGATTTGAAAGCACACGGTTATTAGCAGGCTGGATCTCTCAGAGGTTTAGGTATCTAAATGTGGAGTCTAAGGCTGGGAATTCATGTGCCTCCTTGGAGAAGAGCCGGCCTGTGTAGCTGTGGGCAAGCCACTCAGTCTAAGGGTGCCCTCAGAAAAAGGGAATTGACTTAATAACATGTTGTTGTTGTTGTTGTTGTTGTTGCTGCTGCTGCTGCTGCTGCCCCCTTATTGCATAAGCAATAAAAAAAGGATTATTGATCCCAGTAAGTTACAGTTCATAACTGGGGAGCTGTATACATGTTTCTTTTAAGAGCAGCTGTTCCTTATCCTTTGGGTCATCTAGTGCTGTTTCTTTTTCCAGAATCCATGCAGAATCCTCCATTATTGTGTAAAACATTCTTTAATGAACAAAGCATAGTCCACTAGTCCAGAGTTTATTAATTTATGTATTAGTAGGACAGCTGCCCAGACATCTCTGGGAAGGCCACCCGCAAGATATGTGTACAAAGGCACTCTTTGATTTTGTTTGCCAGCAGATTTGTTCAGAAGTGTTCTGTTTCTGAATAGCAGGGGCAATTTATGACCATTATTGCTAGTAGTGTACTATGACCTTCTTCCCATATTTATAATTGTGTACCCTTGCCCATGATGTGGTGTATAAAAGTTATTTTCTTGATGCTAACAATACTGGGCCAGGTGAATTTTAAAAACGTTTCTCTCAGAAAAGGTATATCATATTATTGCATTATATTAAAAACAAACAAACAAACAGGACAGCTGTTATTATTTATTCAAGAACATTTTATAACCTTTTTTAAAGAAATACAATCTATTGAGTATTTTGTTTTGTTTTGCACTAAACAATTATTGAACAGTAAGATACTTCATTACAGTGACCAGAAGAATCCAATATACCTACCGGTAACAGTAGACAAAATGTCTGGACAAGTAAAGTAACCCTTAGTCGGCCACAGAAACACTGCATGCAGGGAGTTCATCAGATCTCAAAGAGGAGATCCTTTTACATGGCTGGTGTGATATCAGAGAAGGCGAGCAGATGCTGTGTGTTAGGTTGTGATACTGTATGGTAGGCAAATCCTTCTGCTCAAGGTGTAAAGACCAGAGTGATCTACAGGGAGAAGGCAGTAATTTCTGATAGCCAAGCTGTGAGGTCTTTAGCACCTTCTAAAGCAAAAGTAGCATCTTCAGTTTTGTTTTCTTCCTATGTAGGTGCTAATGCAAAACCATCAACCTGGGAGTTGTATGCAGCCTTTTTCCGTGGGTGTGGTCTGGTTTGTGTCTGAATATTTGCTGTGCAAGATGCAACCACCCCGCCCTAAAACGGAACGGATTTGTTTTCAGGTTTGGGTAGATACTGAGATATTTCCATATTGGAAACAGATGGGATGGAAAGAACCAAGGGCTGTGACCTGGGATAGGGGATGCTCGATAGCAACAGAAATTTTGGGAGTGTGAGATAAGAGTTTAAGCAGAGCTTCTTGGCTTTCTTTCTACCCTACTTTGCCCAGAAGCTGGGGATTCTCTTCCTTGTCCAATTCCCAGCTTTCTGTGAATTCTTCAGCTTGTTTCTTGTATGATTTGAAAGGAAAGCTGCTGATTTTAAAGTAATGTTGCCTTAGAAGAGAACTGCTCCATTGTGTGCTCACTGCCTAGCCTCAGTCAGAATGCTGCAGCCGAGGCACCTACTCGAGAGAACAAATGGTTCTGCAAATAAAGGCTGGCAGCAGGTATTAATATAAATATATAACCGAGGGCAAAAAATGGTGACAGGGAGGAAGCCGAGATTGTCCTTAATGCTACTCTGACTTGTCCAGTAGAACCTCTTACAAGAATGTCAGTCACCTGACATGTGTTCCTCTTTCAAGTCCCCACTCTATCCTAAATTTAACATATGCCCAATGTAGCACTATTTTAAAGATAAAAGGAAGAGAAGTGTAGAAAGCAGGCAGCCTAGCATGTGATATATCACACTCTATGTGCCATGCCTAGATACAAAATGGCTGCTCATATGAAATAACGTCATTGAAAAACACCCCAGAGGCTGTTTTGGCTTTCATTTGAGCGTCAGCTGTCCATTTCCTTCTGCTTCTCTCATCTTCTTTTGCTTCAGTCTTGTTAGCTTTGTTCCCCCCCCCAACTTTCAACTGGTGTCAAGGAATTTTTTTTTAAATTTCAACCATTTAAAAATTCAAAATGCCGTGGCAAGCCTCAGTTCTTTTACTACTCACAAACTTATCCAAGCTCAGCTGGAGATTCCTTGAACTGCCATGTAGTCAACCCAGAAACTCAGAGATATTCGTGCTCCAACTGTTCGGATATTTCCACACAATTTCTGTGAATCATCTCCGAGCCAGCTGCAATGGTAGTCCCACATGATATGCATTGCAGTAGTCTGATCAAAAGGTTTGTTATGCATTAATTATTGTGACCAGGCTTTTAGCGCATGTAGGCCTGCAATGATGATGATTCAAAAATATCAGGCACAGTCAATTAAAATAATGAAAACATTTGCTGATATTATGTAACAGATACAAGTTTTAATTCAAAACCTAAGTATCATCCTAGTAGGTGTGCTATTCCTAATATTGACTTTTTGTGCTCTGTTGATGTTATTTCTGGAATCTGCAACTGATGATGGTGGTTGTGGTGATGATGGTGGTGATTTTAGAAAACTGGGTTTTCTTCCTGAATAAATGTTTGGCCTTTGTACAGTTTCCAGGCACCTTAAATTGTGAAACATGGCAGATATTTTCTTCTTCTTGGCTTGCTCAATTGTTGCCCAACGGAAGAGCATTTCTGTGCTCTTGTTCTTCTTTTCAGCTCCTCCGCATCTGAGAAGCTCACATTTCCACTTTTAAGACAGATCTTTTGCTATATGCTGATATTGCATCTCTGAAGAAATTTCTTCCTAATCACTATTTTCTTCCTACGCTCTCCCATTCCTAGGTGTTGGTTTCCATCAGTCATTGACACTGCCCTCCCACCTCACTTCCTTTCGGATCATGCTGTCATTATCGGCAAACCTACACTGTAAACCTAGGCTGCTCCACAAGGACAATATTTCTCTATTAAGCCATTAGGATTTTTCTAAGGAGCCAACACGCTGCCTGTAATTTCCATCTAGGTTCTCTGGTAGGTGTTGTTGGCATCACTCTCATGCCCTGCTGCTAGCATCCCTCCCGTGTTGTATAATGATGCCTGCTACCCCCACCCCTCTCTCCTCGCTCACTCCATCTCTGCATGCACAAATATTAGAGGAGATGGATTTGTAGCCAGCCAGCTAATGCCTCGGGGAGTCTATGTCCTAGCTGCCTTGCCTTGTTTATCTTCTGGGAGATACTGGCTGCTTTACTCCAGCAGGAAACTCCTCTGTGCCGCTTCATCCTTGTAATACGAATAAAAATCATATGTGGAATGGTAGCAACTGGGTGATCAGTACATGGATGTGTCTGTGGAATGAAAAGAAGTTGATTTCTTTGTAAGCAAGAAAGGATACTGTACAATCTTTCTCCATCCATTTCCGTACATTTTGATGCATATGTACCTTGACACTTCCACAATTTCCTTACATGCATAGCATCTCCTTGACTATATTTCACATGTGCGCAAATGTAGGGTACCCATACTCATACACAAGGCAAAAACCTTAGATTTCATAACATAAAGAAATCATTTCCACCAAGCCAATCTGTATCTAAAACTTGTTTTATTTCCTTTACTGCTAATTGGTATGAACAAACAAACAAACAAAGGTGCACGCTAGTAGATACTTCTAGGTACATACGGTAGGGACGTTTCTCTCACCAACAAGGACCTTGTTCTGCACTATTCACTGTCTTTTTACTTCTATGTATACATTCTTTATGTTACATACGTAAGAAGGTTGTGTTTTGTTAAGTCATACAGTGTCAGCTTCTGGAGTGGAAAAAGGGGTTTGGGTTTTTTTGTTTTGTTTTGGCTTTTTTTAAATGTAGAAATATGAAAGGGACTCTTTTTTCAGTAATGTGCCCACATGCGAAACAGGCTTGGGTAGGAATGTCAATAATACAATACACCTTATTGAATATGAACTCAGAAATTCTAGAGAATCGGCTTAATTGCCCATGTTAACATGTTCAATGCACTTCTGTCTGTGACCTGATTATTCCCAGACAATAGCTGTCTGGTCTGCTATGCTTCCTCTGTTCCCTTGTTGTTTATGCCAGATAATAATCTTGCTTTCCTCCCTCATTTTGTTTCTCTCTCCCTACTTTTGATCTTGTAACAAAGAGCTCTTTTGCTTTTCTGGCCTATGCTGATTTCATCTCCTCAGTAGAAGCCCAGAGAGGGGAATGCTGCTCTTTTGTTTCTCAGTTCCTAGCATGAGATGTAGTTTTGAGTGTTCAGTGGCCTCCTTAGCATTTCCTCTTATAAATAAGGTGGAGAGAAAATCTCTCTGTTCTGTTTCTTGGAGAAAATGAAATAGGCAGAATAGTTTATGGATTAACCCATTCAGCACCAGTAACTTAGAGCAGGGTTCCAAAACGTGGGTCTCCAGATGTTCTTAGACTATAACTCCTAGAAGCCTTCATCACTAGCTGTGGTGGCCAGGATTTCTGGATGTTGTAGTCCAAGAGCATCTGACGGTGCCTAAGAGTTGGCCTGATTGATGTTTATAAAGTCATACACGACGTGCACAACGTAGATAAGGAAAAACTGTTTTCCCTATCGCACAACACTAGAACTAGGGGGCACTCCATGGAACTTTTGGGTGCTAGATCTCACACAGAGGAAGTACTTTTTCACCCAGAGGATCACTAGTCTCTGGAACTCCCTGCCAGAAAAGTGGTGACAGTTGTCAGCCTTGACAGCTTTAAGAAAGGAGTGGACAAGTTCATGGAGAACAAGGGTATCAATGGTTATCATGATGGATACCTAAGGACAACCTCCGGGTTGGAGAGATAGGCAGGATATCTCGCAAAGCCATTTGCGGGGAATCGTAAGCAGGTGAAGACATCTGCTTGGGAATACCCTGAAACAAATGGTGAGCTGCTGTGTGAGACAGAATGCTGGACTGGATGGGCTGTGACCTGTTCCAGCAAGGCTGATTTTATGTTCTTATGTAAAACAAAACCCACTTGAAGAAAACACCGGTTACTCAGACTTTGCTGTTGCTCGCAAAGGGGCCCCTATGACAGTTAAAAGCTTTGGAGCACCCAAAATGTTGACCTACTACTGGCTGGATGTGTCCCATCTCTGTGTCAAAGCCTGGCTGCTTTTCTCCACCATTTAGTGGCTGTTTTAAAATGTCATGTTTTAAAGAGAATCCATTGTCGAAATTCACTTCTTAGTGCTTTTATGTCTCACTTGCCCAATGCAAGGGAAAATGGCTTTTCCCAAGTTTGCCTTAAAACATATAAAGTGATTTTAATGGCAGACTAAAATCAGTTCAACAGTAGATTTGCTTTTCTCTGTTTTCTCCATTCATGGTTTCCTGACCCTGAAAATGGCTGTATTGTATCCCATACATTTAGCTTGCCATGGGCAGTATTGAACAATTTAAATAACTTCATGTCTGACACATCAGTTCTGATATATATATTTTAAATAGCTTTATATCTGATGTATCTGATCTGATATATATGGAGTGATTCTCCTGATGCAGTTAGGGTCAGAGAGGCCATTAATAAGTGGATTTCTTTGCTGTCTCTGACAGTTTGGGAGGTCAGAGATTTATATGAATTTAAGCTGGCTGGGCATTTGGGTAATAAAATTTGAATTGGGCACATATGATTTAATGGACATCTTTCAACATGCCCCAGGAAGAGCATCAGAAATCCTGGAAAATCTGTTGCACTCTGTTACAAATTTGAGGGAGAGGGTTAGTAGGTGAAGAACAATTATTAGTAATACAGGCCTCTTTGTACAGTAGCTCTCTGTTATTTCTGGAAAGATTCAGAACCGACCTAAGTAGACAAGACAAAGTACAGTAGTATTCAATAAAATAATATGTTACTGTTTTGGTCTGTCTGTATCATAGCTCAGTACCTAGACAATTGACACTTGGCGTGCATACTAAGGAGACTCTAATGGTCCATACCTCCAAGTTACATTGCTTTAAAATAGATTGTGTGTGTGTTGCTTCGTTACAGTTGTGACCGACTCTTTGTGACCCCCATGTCCATGGAGTTTTCTTGGCCGCAATACTGGAGTGGTTTGCCAGTTCCTTCTCCATTAAAATAGATTAATTCCAACTAATTGAAGTGTCTGTGCCCTGCAGTAACAGGTTCAGTCACCAGATGGCAGACTTCTCTAATCTCCTACTTGAGGGGAGGTGACCTTCAGTCAAACTTGGAATATACAGTCCTGCAGATCACCTCCAGGCGGCAATTGTGCATTCTTTTGTGAGGTTGACAAAGCCTTCAAAAAGTTGAAAGAAAGTGAAAAGATTTGTTGTCTGGAAAGGGAGAGAAGAGACTTCTTTCCCAGTTGGAATTGTGGGACAGAAAGACCTGAAGACCTGAAGAGCCGGTGTGGTATAAATGGGGCTGAGTACGGGAGGGGGTGGTATATGACCCATGTTTCTTTGTTTGAAGAAGGGGGGGGGGACTTAAGAAACAGCCTTTTACAACTGCCCTTCTTGCCTCCAAAAAGACTCCTGTCCTGGCTACAACATCACCTAGCCATGGATTTTAAGAACATCATCTAACTAAGGACTTTAAAAGTAACCTCCTGGTGAAGAACATCTTTCACCATGTCTGGACTTCTGGGATCTGCTTTGAAGAAGGGTGATTGACTGCACTTGAAAGCTTGCAATGTTCCTTTTTTATTTTTAATAGTGGCCTATGAAGGTATCGCCTGTAACCTATTTTTTGCAGTTGTGTTTTGTGATGGCCACATGGCTCAACTCCTTTTTGCCTTGTGTGGTATAAAGTGAGTAGGACTAGGAAGACATAATGTCCAATCTTCATTTGGCCATGGAGGCCCACACTGGGAAACCATTCTGTACCTCACAAATCTTAAAAATATCACAGCATGCAATCAAGAGAGAAGGCAAAATAGGATAAAGGATTAAGGCTATGTTTTAGTGGTTTAGGCATGTGGTTGTAGAGCCAGCAGTCCAGAGTTGGACCTGTGTGCCCTTGAGTAAACTTCACAGTCCCAGGTAACTCCCAAGGAAAGAGACTAGTGAATCACTTCTGTGCATTCTCTACCAAGAAAACCCTGGAAAGGGATGTCATAAGTCAGAATTGACTTGAAGGCACATGATTGTTATTACATTATACTTGTGAGGTTTGTTAGTTTTACTAGTCATTCATAAACAGGAAGGTACAGATTTAGATAATACAGTGGTACCTTGTATAAAGGAATTAATTCGTTCCAAATGAAATTATGTTAAGCAAATTTTCCTTTATACAAATTCCCATAGGAATGCATTGAAAACGGAGTGATCCCATTTTTATGTTGTACAAATTTTCCCCATAGGCGATTATGTTAAGCAAATTTCCCCTATCTCCGGAATTTTTTATGTTGTACAAATTTTATGTTATAAAAGCTGTCTGTTATACAAGGGTCCACTGTAGTACAGAAAGGATGAGGATACTTCCCTATACAAAGGGTTTAGAGGGCATTTACTGAAGGGCACTTATCAGGACCATACTCTCGCATAGTAAGATGCATAAAGCATTAAATGATAACATAGGCACTTGGGTAAATTCAGGTTCTGATTCAGATGTATTAAAAAGTGGTTTTAATTTGCAACTGTGCACACAAAATCAGGCAAAGTACACTATGAAGAGAACTATTAGAAGAAGAGAACGTTGAAGAAATAGGTTTTAAAATCCCATCTGAGAGCCTTTAAAAAAAAGCACACAGAGGCCAGTCTGTGAGTCAAGTGAAGAAGGTTTTTGGAAGTCCACCATCAAAATGACCGTGTCTTGTGCCAGGCAACCAGACAGATACTGTATTTCCATTCCATAGAGATCTGAATGCTAAGGCAGGATCACATAGGAAGTCTTTTGACAATCTTGTCCCACATACTCTCAGCCAAAGCAGTTGCTGCAAGATCTTTGTTATGCATTCTGATGTCCTTGTCCCACCATCCTTTGGGTTGCCCTGAAGTAGTCTGTCTTGAAAGTAACTGGCAGTCCCAGCAGTTGCATTCATGAGTCCAAAGAAATTGAAATTTGGAAATATTCAGAATTCACAGTTCCAAATAAATCCTCTGTTGTCATTGACAGATGTTGTTGAACATAACTGACTTCACCTTTAAAGCTGAAATCATATCCATTTATCTGGAAGTGAATCAGATAAATGGATCTTGTGATTAGATATGCAACTGAAATTTGCTCTTCATCAGTTAGCCGCAGTTAGCAATACCAAATTATGCAAATCCAAGTTATACACCACTAGAACTCTGGTCATAATGTTAAGAGTACAATGAGATGGGTAAAAGGTAAGTGGATTTTTGTAGTTTTCAGCACATTCTGGTATGACTAAAAAACCTCACGGGCTCTTCCTAAAGATTTACAGTCTGATCATGCATATAAATACAAAAGGCAATGAATGGGGGAGAAACTGGCACATCAACATTCATGCTGCAGCAAAGATATCTTTGTTTGATAGGGCTTCTTTTTAAACAAACACTGCAGTTGAGGAAAATATCTGCAAAACCAAAATCAAAGAACACCGTTGGAAGGCTTAGAACAGCAAATCTGCACCTTGGTTTTTCCAAGTTTTAAATGTCCAGCTGGACTCTTTCAGTTCAACTTAATAACATGGAACATTGGAATGACTTTATATTCAAGGTGTTTTCAGTGAAGAACATAATTTGGCCCCTATTTCCATGAGCTTTGAAAGTTAAAGGGTTCACTAGACCGAAATCCATGCTTGGGCAAAATTTACTCCCACGTGTGATACGTTGACCTCAGTCTCCTTTCCTTTCTTTCACTCCAGGGCATTAGCTCAGACCAGTGTTTATAGAGCTGGGGCAAAGATCAATGAAGGAAAACTGGAGCAGCAGGGACTGAAATAGCCCATGAGAAATGAATCAAATCACAGTGGAAGGGGTATATAAAGTGATTTCTGAAAGCACAATCCAAATAACATGCCAATGGCCTATGAAAGTCTCATGTTTCCTGGTTAGTAATATCATTAGCTGCCTAGATGCCCTAAGCACATCCGGTCTCGCCTGATTTCGGAAGCTAAGTAGGGTCGGCCCTGCTTAGTACTTGGATGGGAGACCACCAGGGAATACCAGGTGCTGGAGGCGCCTGGAGTAGGGACTGGCAAGCCACTCCAGTATTCCTGCCAAGAAAACTCCATGGACATGGAGTCACGAAGAGTCGGTCACGACTGTAACGACACAACACACACACACAATATCATTAAGAAGAAAATACAGTTCGTGAACTTGAGCTCTAGTAAGCTCAGTGCTTGACTTCTGAATCCTTTCAGGTCTTGGAGGCTATACTTTCCCTCCAGCTTTCTGTTATTTTTAAGATTTTTCTGTTGGCTTTTCACTGTTGCTTAATTTTATAAGAAGGGATGCCACTCTTCACATGCTCAAGATAGATGGAACTGATATACCGGTAATCTGGCAATGACAAAAGAGTTCTCTGCCTGCTTGCAGGCATTCTAGAATCAACTGCCTATAAACAAAGAAGGACTAATCTTGAGTAAACATTGAGCCATCTGTGATTACTGAAACTGATTCTGAAATTGATCATTAGCAAGCCTTGACTCCATGTAGTATGCCACCTTAAGTACAGTGGTGCCTTGTATAAAGGAATTAATTCGTTCCAAATGAAATTATGTTAAGCAAATTTTCCTTTATACAAATTTCCCACAGGAATGCATTGAAAACAGAGTAATCCCTAATCACGACCATTTTTATGTTGTACATATTCGCCCCATAGACGATTCTATCAAGCAGATTTCCCCTATCTCTGGAATTTTTTAAGTTGTACAGATTTTATGTTATACAAACCGTTTGTTATACGAGGGCCCACTGGGGGCCTGGCTGTTTTGCTACTACAATATGACACCTCTGGCATCTGACAAAGGTTCAAAACTGAACCAAAGATGAAATGATTCCAGCAAGCTCACAGCCAAATTCATTTCACATCTCAACTTTGGGGGTAAGTCCAGTTGTTACCATAGTTCACCTAGAAGAGGAGGGCCACCAAATCAGTGGGACCTATGTAAGTGTTGTCATATGAAATCCCATTAATATCTCGGATCTCACCATTGCATTCTCTTGTCGGAGCTAGCCATTGGATGTGTCCCACTTTATTTTTCCCTACCTTTTATTTACTTGATAAACTTACTTGAGAACTTCAGTGTAATTTCTCAAGTAGGTTATGGGAAAAATGGGAAATGGGAAATTAAAAAAGATGCCACTCTTTTTAATGTCCCATATGCTTTGAACAGCCCGGTGGAACATTGTGTGATGCCATCTGCCTTCTAGACCCCCAACTTTTTTGTGAAGCCTTGGGTATGACCTTGTAGTTTCTATGATCTCCGTAGAAACTGAGCCCCTTTGAAGGCATAACTCAATGTAATTGAAGTAATCACACATTCTTTTCCGTTGAATCGTTTCTCCGCATCTTTTATTGTATTCTCTGAATTTTGGATAGCAACCACTTAGGAACATGTGCAAAGTAATAATAACATTAAGGTGCCCATTTAAATTACTGGGGGTGGTGAAAATGACGTTCTTCTTTGTAGGCTAACATTTAAATGGCATGAAACAATATATGTATTCTTTGCTCTTTCGTTATGATTAAGTTTCACATATTATCTGTTCAACAAGATTTCCAAATGTAGATCAACCGGCGGTCTTACTCAAGCAGTGTAAGGATTTCGGAGCTCATATGGTGTTGGTAGTTCTCTCTGCCTGATGTCATTGATCAGCGGCTGCACAAGTACAGACAGGACTCCTGTATTAGAACAAATGTGTGCTCTGCCTCCCCCCCCCCCACAAAAAAACTGGCTTTACTCCAGATTTTGCCTTAATTGGGTGTGTGCCTGTCCGGATCCATTTGGAAAACATGAGTGATGCAAATAGCTTCAGTGTCATAGATCCAACACGTGAGGTCCTTGGGCTGGGCAGTGTTGGCTGTGCTAGCCTTTAAGCTCTTAGTTTAGCTCTTTTAAGTTGATTATCGCATTGGTCCTAATCTCGGCATGGTGGGGGTATTAATAGCACGGGTGCAAATTATGGCAAGTGATATAGCCTGGAAGAAACGGGAATTTTCTGAATTTGGCCCTGAGCCTGTACTCCTGTTGACTGGTTGGACTACCGTTAATTTTTTAATTGAATGGGTATTTGGAGTGCTTAATGCAGTACAAATATATAAAACCAGTGTAATCTCTGCCCTGTTGTGAAGAGATAGTTTTCACTTAACAAATAGAAGAGAGACCCTATTTCAGGTATAGTAACCCTATTATCTTGATTATTTCTCATTCCACTCCTTTCCACTCTTAGCATAACTGGAGGTTATACTTAGAGCCCCTGTGTCTTTGTCAGCTTTCTGGGTTTTTTATTGGTTCTACATAACTAAATTTTGCTCTTTGTGACAGTGCAGGCTCCAACTCTCCTTGGTAGCCTTAATTTTCTTCAAGAAACCACAAATAAATCCGAGATAAGGTTTCAAGTCTTGTTTTTACTGCTCTGTTATTTCTTTAGTGCTACTTCAAAAAATTGCTAGCAGCCAGATGACCCATAGTCAATTATATTACTATTTAATCTTATGCATGAGTTACAGTATGAGTTTGGGGAAACTGGACTCGTCTCTAATAGTGATTTGGTTTCCCTTGCTTGAGCTCCTTTTAATAACACATTTCTTGCTTCATAGGCATTGCTAGTAACCTCCCTTATTCCTATATTTTGCAGCACAAATCTTAATTACGTACAGTTTGTATTCTCTGATATAGTGCTGCTTCCTGGTCTCAAATACATGGCATTTACAGCTTCTCCCGCTTTTATAGCACTCTTTCCCCCCCAAGCACCCTTAGGGTGAAAGTGAATGTTTGCTAATAGCCCTTATACCTGAAAGTGGGCAGAATCTCAGCTCTTAGGAGTGAAATGTTTTCTATCTGGCTGCTACGCAGCTGGTCTTACTTAAGGGTATTCGCCTGTTGAGGCTGTCATGCGCTGTTCTTGTTGTCTTGATGAACTAAAGACGGCAGTTTGCACAGGGGCGCTAATCCTCTTAGTGCCAGTGTGGTAAATGCACTCACTTCCTGGCATACATGCACTTGGATGCAGGCAAGCACACATCCAACCGGTGGAGGCGTGTCTCTCTTATATTCTACACACGCTCACACCCTATCCCTCCCATTCCCTGGGGCTGCCTGTCACCTGATCCTCCAGCACTTTCAGTTCTTTGTTTCCTGGCCTGGAAGAAAGTTTTGCCGGGAACATGCCTCAGTTCACAGTGACCAAGGTAGAAGATGATGGAAATGAGGAAGCAGAGGAAGGCGAGCAGGCAAGAGTCAGTGCAGGTCAGATCTGGAACCCTAATGAGACTGTGGTGTCAGGTAAGCAAATCATCTTAAATGATTATTTTTTTCCTGATACGATAGCATCTCTCCCTTTCCTGTACTCTTCCCTCCACTTTGGAAGGTTTCACTGGTGAAGCTACAGTGTGAAGAACTCTCAGTTACTTGAGTTACAGGAGGCAGCTTTCTTGTCCCTGTTGTTGTTTACAATGCAGGATTTCCTCTTGCCACAACACTCTCAGCGTTTCCCTTTCTTTAATTCCCATCATCACTCCCACCCGCCTTTGCGTAACCCATTGGTTGCCTCCTTACTCGAATTCTTTGGCTTGACCTTTAGTAGGGGGCTGACCGCTGAATTGGAACATCTATTTAATCAGCTAGTTACGAGTGGGGGTAGAGGCAGGTCTCTTGAGTTAAGCCTCCTCCCTGGTCTTGGAAGGGAATTGAATCCGTGCTGTTGCAATAGGCCACCCAAGATGAGGAAAGGTGCGCAAGGCAGGGAGAGGAAAAATTATGGCACATGCTTTCCAAGCTCTTTTCTTTTGAGTTCTCTTGACTGCATCATCTATCTAGAGATGGTTAGAGGGGTGTAGTCAATTACAGTAGAACCCCAGTATCCGCTGAGGATTGGTTCCGGGCTTTCCCGTGGATAATGAAAACCGTGGATAAGAGAAAGTGCCTGCCCGCCCACCTCCAAACTGCTGTTTCCTGACAGTAGCTTGCTTTATGACTGCTGTTTTGAGACAGTAGCTTGCTTTACAGCTGCTGTTTGTGACAGTAACTTGCTTTACAGCTGCTGTTTGTGACAATAGCTTGCTTTGTGGCTGCTGAATTATTTAATTTTTTTTCCTCAGCCAACCATGGATAACTGAATCAGTGGATAATGAATCAGTGGATACGGGGGTTCTACTGTACTACAATATATACATACTGTAGTATTTAGACAAATTGTTATGGTTCTGTTTATTTATTTATTTATTTTAGAGTATTTTTACCCCACCTTTCTCCTTGGAAAAGGTCCCAAGGCGGCTTACAGGAATGAGGGATAATATACAGTCTGATTAAGACATGTTCCACCTTTGTTAGTTGCTCTGTTATGTATGGTTAAGGGCTACTTCATTCATCATCAGCCTACCACTTTCTTTCCCAACCTGGATTCATCCATTTTAGCGCATTTGCTTATTTCATCCACAAATATTCATGTTTCCTAGCCATGTCCCCCAATCTAGTGGTTGTTGTTATGGTTGCTGTCAAAGACCTGACTTATAGTGACCCCCCTGAACGAGCCATCTCCAAAACATCCAGTCCTGAGCAGCCCTGTTCAGCTCTTACAAACTCAATCCTGTGGGCTCCTTTAGAGGGTCATTCCATCTCATATTTGATCCCCCTCTTTTCTTTCTGCCTTCCTCCTTTACAGAGAAAGTCGGCCTTTTCATGATGTGCCCAAAGTAGGTCAGCCTCAGTTTCAACATTTTGGCCTCCAGCAATAGTTCATGCTTGATTTGATCTAGGAGCCACTCATTTGTCTTCATGACAGTCTAGGTCAGTGTTGGCAAACCTATGGCACGGGTGCCAAAGGTGGCACTCAGAGCCCTTTCTGTGGGCACCCGACATTGCCCCTTCACAGTCACCTGTATTTTGGTTAAATTACTGTATTAGCACTTTGCGAAAAAATAGTGGGTTTTGAATCGCAGTTTGGGTACTCGGTCTCTAAAAGGTTTGCCATCACTGGTCTAGGATATCTGCTAAATATATTATCTATGCAACACTTTCTGCTCTCAGAGTGATGCATTGTTTGACAGAAGGCGCTTTACACTTATACACTTTTCTACAATCTAATGACTCGCTGGTTGCCAGTACTGTATTTGTTATTTGAAATTCACGATGAACCGTACCAAGTGGCACCTAACACTAGAATATCGCAGGGTGAACTTTGGCTGTTCAGGGTTTTGACATGGCTTCTTTTAGGATACATTACTTTGTTTATTTCACATCCTCATTGTTTCTTGCTACTGGACAGCAGTTGCTTGATAACTGTGATAATATCAGCTGCAAAGTACTGTTTTTATGTACAGTGGAACTACAGATTTCTGGGATCCCTTTAGAATGGTTGTATCTTTGGTTATATCTGATCTTTATTGTAATCTCAGCCATCCCATTCTCACTTTGGCTTTGGTGTCTGCACGGTGGGAATTGTTGTGAATTGCTTATTTTCAAATCGTTATCCTGATATTATCTTCAGCAAGACCTCGGATTTCTTAGACTACTTGTGCGCCCCCCCCGGGGGGGGGTGTGGGGGAGGGGGGTTTCACAACAAATATAACTCTATACCTCCCCTCATAAAAGTGTCCTCCTTCTGGTCATGGTTTTAGCCATCTTATGTACTATTCTAGATAGTGAGAGAAAAGTGTCTTACACTACATGGATGGAGTGGTGATATAAATACCACTTGCCTTTATCTGTAAGATACTTACAATTAAGGTATAGAAATAATGTGTGTTCTCTTTAATTTTGTGCCTTCAAATCGCCTTCAATTTATGGCAATCCTATAAATAAATGACCTCCAAAATGTGCTATCATTTACAGTCTTGCTCAGGTCTTACAACTTCAATGCAGTGGTTTCCTTGATGGAATCCCTCCATCCCATATTTGGTCTTCCTCTTTTCCTACTGCCTTCAGCTTTTCCTAGCATTATTGTCTTTCAGCAAATCTTGCCCTCCCAGGAAGTGCCAAAAGACAGCCTGAATTTTATCAAATTTTTTTTTTGGCTTCTAGAGAGAGGTCAGGCTTGGTTTGATCCAGGACCCCCTTGTTCCTCTTTCTGGTGGTCCAGGGTATTCACAAAGCTCTCTTCCAGCACAATAATTCAAATTAATCTATATATTTTTCCTGTTGCCTTCCCAGCAAATCTTGTTTTCCTATGATATGTCGGAAGTATGAAAGCCTCCGTTTTGCCATGACAAATATTTTGCTTTTGTTTTTCCACTTTCATCTGCCAGAGAACCTTATCCACAATTATTCTCATTCCCACAAACAGGAAATGGCAACTAAGAGACATTGATTGATCTAATGCTGCTTGCTGTGTTTTTCATATTCGAGTAGGAATTTGAGCTAGGGACAGAGCAAGACTTTTCTGTCGTGCTCCAAACTATGGAAGATGAAAGCCTAGGAATGTCACTGCCATGCAGACCTCTTCCTACCTTGTAAAGAGTGATCGACAGCCCCACTGAGGCAAATAAAGGACCTCATTTTCAAAGGACAGCTCTGGTTGGCTAGAGGAAATGGATTTGTAAGCCAAGGATTTCTTTATTACATGTAAGAGACGAGATAAATAAGGGAAGAAAAAACCTTGTGTACTTAAATTCTCATCCTTTTCCTAATGGTTACTTAACAAGAAAGTAATTTATATTGAAGATTGCTTCCCATCTGTAGTGGCACCACTAAAATTTCCGGTGTGCCATTGAATATACTCACGTTGCCCACTGTTTCGTGTGGGAAATGAAGAACTCGCTTAGATAATTAATAGCAGTGCTGTGGATCTGCAAACTGTATTACTGGGTATTTGCTATGCCTACAAAAATAAATATCCACGTTTTGTCAGGAGCTCTAAGAATTAAAAGGATACATCATATTTTTGCCAAAAACAGATGCTCCCCTTGAACAAGACCTGGAATAACAGGCATTTTCTCTATGTGGGTTGGGTAGAGGGGTAGGCAAGGACCATTACAGAGCAGCCCGATAATTTGATTTCAGGGCCAACGACTGCCTGGCAACATTGGATATGAAGGCTTAGCCTTTGACATTCTGCTACTGTATGCATGCCACTTTCCTCTGTGATGCTACCTTAACTGCAGGGGGTCACCTCAGATCATAGAGTTATCGAATAATTGAGCTGGAAGAGGCCTATAAGGATACCAAGTCCAACACCCTGCTCGGTGCAGGGGGAACCAGATCAAAGCAGATTTGATAGGTGCTTGTCCAACATTCTCTTAAATGCTTCCCGCATTGGAGTGCTCACCATCTCCTGAAGTAATTGGTTCTGTTGTCGTACTGCTCAGTTGTTGTACAGTTACAGAGTTTTTCTTGACACTCATCTTGAATATGACTTCCCATAGCTTGATCCCCATTATTATGTGTCCTGCACTCTGGGATGGTTGAGAAAAGATCCTGCTCCTCCTCCGATCTTCCTATGGAAGGATCAAAGAAAAGACAGCTAAGAGATGCACAGTTCTTGTTTTTATCGCTCCCTGCACCTCATGTTTAAAGCTTCAGAAGAGACTTGTGTCGGTAGCTTAGCTTCTCTGACGAGCCTGCTGTAGGTTGTAGCACTTGCACAACAGATGCTGGAACTGGGGAACATGACACATACGGTACAGTGTTCCCAGAGTCATGGTCTGCGTAAGAGAGTTGAGCCCACTCACTTTCACCATTCGCCTCATGGCCCTGAGCAAGTTAACTTTCCCTGCTGTGTCGGTGGAAATGACAGTCATCAATAGATCCGTCAGATACGCCTTCTATGGAAAGAGCAATAATTTGGGAACAGCTCATTCCCTCACTCTGGATGTACCTTGAATAACTTCTAGCCCCTGGGTCTATGGATCCTGTTGCCGTTACAGATTGGCACTGATTCTGTGGATAAACGTGTTCTGAGGGGAGTGCACCGTAAAACATGCGCATGGAAAAAACAAACGTTTCAGATTTATTCACGGGCAAATCTATGTAGTCTGTGCTGTTTGGTGATGAGACCGTTTGGAAAACTGACAGTGGAAAATGGCTATGCGTAAATGCTGCTGATCTTTTGCTCTGAACCCTGGAGTAGAACCTGAAGTACATACAACAAATAGCGTGCAAATCTTCTGACTGTGACACAGTTTCATACCAGCAACATGATACTTTGTAGCCCATTTTTTTCCTGTGCCCTCCAGAAATGTTGGCATAAAGAAGAATTTGCTAATCGTCCTTCCGCTGGCAAGGTAGGGAAAAACAAAAAGTCCAAGTCAAACCGAGAGAGGGGGGACACCCATCCTATTCGGAAATGCTTAAATCCCCTTGGCGACCATATAATCTCTGCTTATCCCTGGCAGTTTGAATCTTCCTTTGCCAACAATGAAAAGGGACAATTCCCTTTGTGTTGGGCATCAAGTGCAGACTCAACAGACTAAAAAAAAAAAGTATCGTTCTGTTGCTGGAAACCAGATTGTGCCAGCTGGCTGGCGGAGATTGTTGAGAGTGGCAGGGTTGTCATTCATGGGTCGGTGAGTGGAGAGGCTTTATTTGTGTATGATTCCTCACCAATAGATCTTTACTTTTCTCATCCTATTAAAAATCCGTGATCTCTTTTGCTACTACTTCCCACGTTTTCACTTGCTGACATTGTTAGTTGTGACGTGCTTGATTCATCTTGCAGGGCTCCAGAGAGACCTGTGGCCATCAATCAGCACCTCCCACTCTTCTTACGACCTGTGGCTGCCCCAGGAACAGAGTTTCTGTAATCATCAGTAGACCTTTGCTCTTCTAGGCTCAAGCCATGTGGAACTGGCACATTTGCCTTTTGAAGACAACAAACATTTTCTGTCCCTCTTCAATAGAAAGATAGATACAAGTTAACTTCGGTACCATTTCTTTTGGATTATAGTAACTACACAAGGTTTTTTATGACACACAAACTCCTTGTAAGAATTCAATCAGGTGTAAATTTAATTTTGCTGAGAGTGGGCAATTGAGAACCTCAAAATAGTGAAACCAAAGACATAGCTGTAGTGAAATTAAGGTGGCCGTGATGAAATACATTTCTTACTCGCATGCTTAGATTCACAGAAGATTTCTTGAAGTAAATAGTCCATGTCATATGCCTAAAAGCTAGCAGTGAATGAAACTGCCTAATTGTCTTATGGAATACATTCCAGAACTGATTCTTCTTTAGCAACCCCTTATAGATATGTCCAGGGTGGATTTGATTTGTCAGATTGACTTAAATCACAATTTAATTTTTTTAATCAGATTTTCTTTACGATTTAAATTTTAATATTTGATTTTTTTGTTTTACAATTTTTAAAATTAAAATTAAAATTGTGGTTTAAATCATTTTTCTTTTTTTTTGAAAAATCATTCATTTTTATCCACCCTGGAATTGTCTTTTCTTAATGCTGCCATCTGTAAAGCACCTTAAGCATGAATGGAATATTTATTTATATTTACAATTTTATATTTATATTTATTTGCAAGTTCTTCTTTCTTTCTGAAGTTAAATTTCAACCCCATACCCATTTCTTATAAATCCTTTCTTCTCACTCTCCATTCATACAATCTGGAAAGACTTCAGAAATCTAGTTCTAGATAGTGTTTTCAGTTATATTTGGATAAGAAAGGAAGAATGCTCTTTGAAAGTTTTTTGAGTATTTTGGTTCTTCTACCTTTAATCACAGCCATTTTTTATTTTGAAAGCGCCAGTCTTTTTCCTATGTTAATAGTGATTGAGGGGAAAGACTGTAACATTTTAAAAATCCCTGGGAGGTACGAGAGGGAAGCTTGGCCAAACACTTTATCCTCCCCCCCCCTCCAATTCTTCCTTTATTTTGCAATTCATTTTCTTTCCCACCTTCTGTTTCATTTTTCAGATATGAGTCAAACTTCCATCACAGGGGAACAGTATCAGCTCTTAGGTACAGTATTGCAGAGGATTTGTTTGTATGTGTTTGGAAGTGTGTGTATGTCTGTGTTGTCTGTTGTTCTCCAGTGGAAGGGCTGTCTAGCCTAAATCCACTTGTTTGTGGCTGCCAAAAAAGAGTTGCCTGTTGGCATACTTTTCAGCAATTGACTCAGTGGGTCGACTGTTGTTGGGACTCACAACCGACCAATTTGCACACAATCACCCCATCACTGGCAGCTACATTAGGGGTGTGTGTGGTTGTGTTGTAACAGTCGTGACCGACTCTTTGCGACTCCATGTCCATGGAGTTTTCTTGGCAGAAATACTGGAGTGGCTTGCCAGTTTCTACTCCAGGCACCTACAGCACCTGGTATTCCCTGGTGGTCTCGCGGGGCTTCCGAAATCAGGCGAGATCGGATGTGCTTAGAGGGAAAATAATATTCTGTGTGATTTCCTAATAGAATAGAATAGAATAGAGTAGAGTTTTATTGTCATTATGCATATGCAAGATATGCACAACGAAATTAGAGTGCTGTTCCACAACACACTCTAAACAAGGAACCATACAAAACACATAAAACACCATACAAGATATTAAAAATTATGTGTAATTATGTGTGTGTGAGCGCATGCAATTATCCACTATCAAAGGCATGCTTTTTCTCACTGCATCCACTTGCTTTGTGGACGGCTAAGAAACAGCCACTTGCCTGGTTTAGTGTGGGAAAACATTCTTCACGCAAGTAGACAACTTGACAGAAACCGTGTTTGCCGTGGCTTTCGGGGGAATTACATAACGGTGGGATTTAAGACAGAACTGGCATTTAGAACGTCAGAAATTTACAGGCCATGCCCCTGTTTTCGTGAGTGAAGGTTGTTCCCACCTGGCACCTCCCTTTAAGAAAAAGCATATCAACCAACTTCAAGAAGCATTGTCGCTCCGTGGGACATTTTCTGTGCCTAGGCCACGACTCAAAGGATGGAAATAAGGGTGGGAGTCATTAAATGCTCATAACCATTTTGTATATTAAGAAAGACCAACATGGAGGGAATGATGAGCCCCTTAAAGGCAATGAGCGGGGAAAAGGGGGGTGGGGGTGGGGGTAAAATATTTGGCTGGTCTTTATTTTGGAAGCTACACATAGTGTGGAGCCCATGTTTTAATTTCTAGGAAAGCTAGTCAATTTGCAACCGATTTTGAAGCCTGCTTTTGAATATGCAAATCTTCCCGGAAGGTCTGTTGGCTTTTTGTCACATTTGAATGCAGTGGGAATTCTCACCGTTCCACAGTGAGAGTCCTTGGGCTTGTTTCTGGATTTTACCCATCTGGGAATGTGACTCAAACAACCTGAGAGAGTTGAAGGAGAGCCCGAGATCTTTCCAGAGACAACTGATTGTGCAAGCTGGAATGAAATGAGTGTGTTCCCTAGACATAGTCAACATGGAAAAACACTTGTTGCTACTGGAGAGATTAAGAATCCAGAGAAGCTTCACACCTGATTTATATAATAGACTCTGTGAGCAGGATTTAGGATAGTTGAATGTAGGATTTTGCATCTCCCTGGCATCCTAAAATAACTTCAGTTATCGGCATGCTGTACACAACCGGCCGCATGGGGAGAATCGTCTCTCAAATTACATCATCCCTTTTGTCCTGGAATCTCGATGTTGAGGGGGAACAAGGTGGGGTGTGAATCCGGCCTGAACATGTTGACAGATTCCATGCCTCGAGGTGTTGGGCAGGGCCCAGAGTAAATGCTGTCTTTGTTTGATTGGGGCCAAACCTGTTTCTAAATTACCGGCATTTGAAAGAACACCCAGGCCTAGCAAGAATCTCCTTGTGAATCTGAATCTTCTGAGACTAGAGCAAAGCTGGGACACAATGTTATTGCTTATCGGGCCTTTGGGTGTAGAATAAAAACTGAATTGAATGTTATTGCACACAGAATCATCCCTTACATTGTTTTATTGTTGCACTCGTTGATTTTAGCTGCCCATAATAGCACTTTACATTAATGGGGCTGGAGAAAGGAAGGAAGGAAGGTCAGCCATGCTTTAGAAGACAATGTTTTTAGTTTGAAAACTGGGTACCAGCTCTCTTTCTTGATTTCTGAATTAGATAAGTTGGGGGAGAAGAGACCAATTAGTAATTGATGTGTTTATGGGTTTTCTTCTTGGCAAGCTCAACTAACCTGTTGCTTTTCTGTAAAAAAGTTCCATCAGTAAAGAGCATGGGCATTTTTCTTTTGCAAATTGTATCCTGAAGATACTATGTTTATTTCCTCACCTTTGTGATTACAGAAAAAACTTAAATGAAAAAGACCCTACTGGATAAAAAGAAGTGTGAACAAATAACAAACAACCACACTTCGGCCTTCCTGATGTTTTGGACCACAACTCCCAGAATTCCAAGCCTGTATTTCCAAATGGCAAAGGACTGTGGGAGTTGTGGTTCAAAACATCTGGAGGACCAACGTTTGGACATGCCTGGACCTTATTCCGTCTCAAGACAGATGTTCACAACTCCAAATGTGCAGATACAGTGATAGTGTCCAGTACGGGGGTGAAACTAAGGAAACTTGCAGAATGGGGTCTAATTCTTGCCCTGAGCATTCTCCCTCTCTTGTTCTAGATCCTGGGCACAAGAAAGATCTCCAGAATGCCTATCTCAACCACATTAACTACGAAGATGGAGATGAATTCTTTGACAAAAATTTGGCCCTCTTTGAGGTAAGGTCGCCCCCCCCACCCCCGTTATGTGAGATTGTCTTCTCTGCCTCCCGTTCTCCGTCATTCTCTCACCCTGTCCACATTGGTTGCTACCCTTCCTTATACCATCATGATACCCTGGGGGAATGGCCTTGTCATTTCTTATACCTGAAGTTAATTGAGCAAAAAAAAAAAAAAGGGCACGGACAGTGAAATTCACTCTATTCTGCATCGTAAAATATTTCTTCTCTCTCAGATTATAATAAGGTTCACCACTGAAACGGCAGTCCTGATAGTTTAAAAGGACCGCTCAGTGATTTTTTTTTAAAGAGGGAAGAGGAGGATTCAGCAGTGCTGTACTCTGCATCATTAATGAGGATGATGAGCAATGAAGCTGCTTCCAACTTATGGTGACCCTTTTCCAGGGTTTTCTAGGTATAGGATCCTCAGACGTGGTTTACCATTCCTGTCTTCTGTGTAACCCTGGGCAAACGGCAGCTTTCCCAGGGCTACACAGAGTTGGGTTTTTCCTCCTGGAGGGCACAGGGTGGATACTGAGCTCCCAAGTCTATATATCACTGAAGTTGAGTATGATTTCCTGCTTTTAATTAGATTGAAGCCAAATGAGCACTCCCGGTGGCAAACGTCCCTCACTTTTATGAACTTCGTGCAGGTTGTGACAGTGAGAACCTAGCAACTTTTTTTTTTACTGCCCCTGCATCAGTGATGGCGAGCCTTTTAGAGACCGAGTGCCCAAACTGTGATTCAAAACCCACTAATTTTTTTTTTTGCAAAGTGCCAATACAGTAATTTAACCTGTATACAGGTGGCTATGAAGGGGCAATGTCAGGTGCCCACAGAAAGGGCTTTGAGTGCCTCCTTTGGCACTCAACTTTTTTACATCTTATTTACATCTATTTATAGCTACTTATTTACATGTACTTATTTACAACTACATCTTATTTACATCTACTGTGTTTTTTTTCTTACTATTATTTGAACATGCCTTGCCTTTGATGCATTACTACAGCCCAAAGGAACCCTGCCGAATGTCTGTTCATGGGATGGTTCCCAGCTAGCCATGTTCACCTCTCCTGCTGTCCTTCCTTCCTACTTTGCAGGAGGAGATGGACACCCGGCCCAAGGTGTCTTCCCTGCTCAACCGCATGGCCAATTACACCAACTTGATGCAGGGAGCGCGCGAACACGAAGAAGCAGAGAATGTCCCTCCGGGCAAGAAGAAGCCTATGAAGGTGCGGAGTGGGAGGGCTCTGGGCAGTTAGAGGTGGTAAATACCTCAAGTGCCACAGGCTGAGAGAGCAGCAGAGTTGGAGGTCAAGCCTGAGGGGAAGGGACCCTCTCCTCCAGCTGCCCCACACCTTTGGGATCCCGTTCTTAGTGACCCGCCAGAATCAAATACCCACGTTCTCAAAATGTTAAAATGTCCTTTTCCCTTGGGTTGGATGTGGGCCAGTGGGTGAAAGCAATGCGAAACAGGACTGACTGGAACCGGCGGGGCTGATGGCGGTGGTGGTAGTGATTGGAGAATGAGGACAGACTGGAATTCTTGGTGCCTATCTCCTGAGAACGTTGCAAAATGTTCAGATTGTTTGACTATAGAATCATGATCTGGAACTTGTAACTGCCTCGACAGCTGGGAATTCCATTCCTTCCCCCAAATCCGAGGTCAGGGGTTTTACTTTATGACTATCACCTATACTTAGTTCATTCTAACGACATAATTTAATGTACTGTATGTGTTTAATAACAGTGGTTACAGTCCCGACCTTAGAAGTAGAGATGTAACATTTCTGGAAACTTTGAGGATAAAAAAAAGGGGGGGCCACACACATACACCATTTTTTCAATAGTTTTTTTCCCCTCCATGGCTTAAAATTTTCCAGAAATTCTCTCTTTGTTTAGTAACTTATGTGGCATGGGATTCCCTAATAAAACAGCAGGGTGTCTGAGAGAGGCGATCTGAGGACTGGGAAGCAGAAAAGTGGTAGATTTGGAGAGAGGGGTCAGTATGGCTGTAGAATGGAGAGGAAAATCAGCCTCATAAGGTGGGCAAAGTTGGTTTTGAAACCCTGCTTCTTTCTGTCTCTCAGACCCCGCAGATGGGCACCTTCATGGGTGTCTACTTGCCGTGCCTGCAGAACATCTTTGGAGTGATTCTCTTCTTGAGACTTACCTGGGTGGTGGGCACGGCCGGGATCTTGCAAGCCTTTGCCATCGTACTCATCTGCTGCTGCTGCGTGAGTTCCCTTTCTCTTGTCGTCTCTAGCTGGTGGTAGCCGTGTGGTCTTTGAGAGCCGGCAGAAGAAGCGGGGCGGGGAAGGGGGCCCGATTTGTGGCCCTAGGAAGGAAAGAACCAACAGTAATCACAGTTACAGCAATGGTGGTGATTTATATCATTTAAATGACAGGTCATAGCTGATGTGCTGACTTCATGAGACATCCTTCTCAGGCATATCACATTGAGCAATGAGATCTTCCCTAGGATTTTTGCATTTTCTTAGGCTAAACTGATGCAGTGTTTTTGTTGTTTTTTTGGAATATTGCCCATTCCTGCTCTTTGACCCAAACCTTTTTGTTCAATCCATTTACGGAAAGGAGCACTTTCCTTCTGGCATCTGATCTTAATTGCTTTTGTAATATCATCGGGGACACCTAATGAAGATGCTCTGGCCATTCAATTTGACTCCCTCGAAGGGGAAACTGACGAGAACGAATGCAATCCAAGGGTTGACAAAACAAGACCAATGTTTGGTCCGAAGGCAGATCAGCCTTAATATTAGATGGATGTTTCCATGCAGTGAGAAGAGCGGGCAAGATTCTGCGCTTGCATGTTTGTCATCGAAATCTTTCGCTATCATTTGCCCTTCCTTTTTTCCAGACGTTGCTAACAGCCATCTCCATGAGTGCCATTGCCACCAATGGGGTTGTGCCTGGTGAGTACCTAAGTTCAAAGAGCCATCTTCTGCTGCATGTACTGCCCGAAACATGAATGTTCCCAGGAGCCTTGTTGATTACCTCCCTCTCGGATGTTGGGCACCTGCCTCCCAGGGAATGCCACTCCATTGCCCCAGTTTATGCCGCTGTCAACATCAGCATGCTCGCTTCCTACCGCTGCTCTCATCGTCTGGTTGCCAGCCTCAAAGCCATCCTGTTCTCAAGATTTTGATGACTTGCGACGGCATTCGAAATCTTTCCCAGTACTCTTTTCCCTTGACACCTTTGTCCTTTTGCGCCGGGTTTGTTTAGTTAAAAGTCGACTGTATTATTGTAAGCCACCTTGATGAAAGGTGGATCGTCAGTGCCAGAAACAAAACACATTCTAGAAACAAAACACATTCTTTCTACAATAAGGTTTGGGGCGTGTTGAAAGTACAAGCGGCTGGATTAAAGTCCCCACCCTCACTGAGCTGCTGTCTCCCGTGCCTGTCTGCATTTTTTGTCTCCTCTCTGCAGCTGGGGGTTCATACTTCATGATATCACGCGTTCTGGGCCCCGAGTTTGGAGGCGCTGTGGGCCTCTGCTTTTACCTGGGCACCACCTTTGCTGCTGCAATGTATATCTTGGGAGCCATTGAAATATTCCTGGTAAGTATTACACACCTCCCGATCTCTACGAAACATGGGAAGACTTTGTAAAAGCAGAGTCCGCATCGGGCATGCGTCAGAGAAGCATCCGATTGCCTTGATGTGCGAAATAGCGCCTCCTACAGTTCTGACCTGACGTGTGTCTCGTTCTTGTCCTCTCCCAGCTGTACATCGCCCCTGAGGCGGCCATCTTCCACAGTGAGGATCCCCTGAAGGAGCCAGCGGCCATGTTGAACAACATGCGGGTGTATGGCTCTGCCTTCCTGGTGCTGCTGGTGCTGGTGGTGTTTGTGGGTGTGCGTTACGTGAACAAGTTTGCCTCTCTCTTCCTCGCCTGCGTCATCGTCTCCATCCTGGCCATCTACGCGGGTGCCATCAAATCCTCCTTTGCACCTCCTAGTTTCCCGTAGGTGACTCGGTGCTAATCAGTTTCTTTTTTTAAAAAAAATCAGGCACAGTGTCTTTGTACTCCCCAAACGATACATCGAAATGCCCAGGTGCTCTGTCCTGCAAAAAGGCGAGGCCAGGCCTGCCCAACAGGTCGACCGCATGCTACCGGTAGCCCGTGAAGGGTTCAAAAGTAGCCCGCCGGTCATCAATTTAAAAAGTGAGGGGATAAGTTCTCCACCCCTCCCTCCCCCATCCCAAGGGCCACCACTTCCTCAGAAAAGTTCTGGGTCTGCCAGCCCACTGTCTCAGCCGAGCGGGGCAGTTCAAGGGCCATGGTGCATTAAAATCTGTTCCCTCCAGAATGGATTAATTGGTTTTCAGTGCATTCCTATGGGAAACTGCTCTTCTACTTACAGTTTTTCCCCACTTGTGAGCATGTGCTGAGAACGGATAAAATCCGTAAGTAGAGGTTTTAGCGTAGTAGCCCTCAGGCACTTTGGACCGGAAAAACTAGGCCTCGGCCTGTTCAAAGTTGGACAACCCTGGGCTAGGCAGTCCCTCTGACACGGTTGTAAGACAGCAACCCTTCCTGTCTGCCATTTGGACTACCCAACGGGTTTGCGGCGACAGGGAACCGGGACTCTCCAACTCTCGGGGCAGGGGGTGTCGGTAGCTTTGCCGCCTCTTTTGCTCACCTCTGTGTGTCTCTCCTTCGCTCAGGGTGTGCATGCTGGGGAACCGCTCCCTCTCCCAGCACCACATCGACGTGTGTGCCAAGACCGAGGAGCGGGATAACGTCACCGTCCACACCCGCCTCTGGGAGCACTTCTGCAGCGGCAAGCACCCCAATGGTTCTTGCGACGACTATTTCCAACAGAACAATGTCACTGTGATCCAGGGCATCCCAGGGCTGGCCAGTGGCGTCATTGCCGGTAAGAAAGCCTCCGTTTCACCAAAGCCTGTTCTCGCATCTTGGGAGGGCAGGGAGAGCGTGCTACCGTGTTTCCCCGAAAATAAGACAGTGTCTTATATTAATTTTTGCTCCCAAAGATCTGCTAGGTCTTATTTTCAGGGGCTGTCTTATTTTTCCACGAAGAAAAATATGGTACACATTTATTATCTTATTATGGGGAGGCCTTATTTTCGGGGGATGCCTTATATTTCAATGTGGGGCAAAACTGTAAGTAGGTTTTATTTTCAGGGGATGTCTTATTTTTGGGGAAACAGGGCACGTGCTGTTTCTCTTCAGGCAGGAAAAAGCAATGCATGTCTCTATCAGGGAAAGCTTACTCTTCATCTTTATCCCAGCAATCCTCTTATAGATTTCTTTTTCCATGCTGGGGGAAGAGGCTGTCGTGTGCAATCCCAAGACCTTGTACGGCCATGTGGGCTGAAGCATACTCCTGCCACAAACACATTTGTGGTGTAGTGGCCTTGAAGCCCAGCTTATAGAGTTGGGCTGGCCAGAGTCTCTCGAGCTCACCTGCCTCAAAGGATTGGGTGTGAGAATTGAGTTGTTGAATCTGGTTTGTATGCGGCTCTGAGATGATGTTCCCTGACAAGGTCAACAAGGAGGACTGGAAACCAAGCTGTATGAGGCAAGTCTGGAAGACTGAGGATGCTGTGATAGCAGGGAAAGGTAGTCGTTCAGAGAAGGAGCAGGATTTGTTCTTGGTCATCCCAGAACATGATGGGACACATAAGAATGGGCCCGAGCTACAGGAAGCCAGATGTAGGCTGAATTTCAGGGGAAATGCCTTAACTGTTAGAGCAGTACAATAATGGAGCGCACGACCTTGGGAGCTGGAGGCATTCAAGAGGAAATTGGACAACCATCTGTCAGATCTGCTGCGACTTGGGTTCCCACCTTGAACAGATAGTTGGACTTGGTGGTCTTCTAGTTCCCTTTGAACTCTATGATTCTATGGTCTTGGGAAGAAAGTTCAATGATAACAATTTCAAATATATCATTCGTAATTTTCAGAGAATCTTTGGAGCACCTACCTGATGAAAGGCGAGATCATCGAGAAGCCGTCCTTGCCTTCGGTCGATGCAGGGGGAGCCCTGAACCAGCAGTATGTGCTGGCTGATATCACCACTTCTTTCACCCTCCTTGTAGGCATCTTTTTCCCCTCTGTCACTGGTAAGCGTGATGTTGCAGCTAGGCAGGATTCGGGTACATCTTCAGAGCCGAAGTGCACTAGGAGGGAAAAGAGATGATACTGAATCTGGGAGGCCAGTTGTGGAAGGTGCCTCTTCTGTGAATCCTTGTAGCATTCAGCACATGACACTGTTTCTGCCTGAGTGAGAGGGGGTTAATCCTGGATGGTTAAGACAGCTGTAGCTGGGCCTGGGGCCTGGTATGTGCAGGTTCATTACTGTTTCGCTTCAGTAGCCCGTTCTGAAGTAAAATGGTAACACCCTTCCTATCATCTGCCTCAAAAGAAGTGGTATATTGTCAGGAGAAGGAGCAGCATAATTCCTTAGTGTTCCTTCAACAATGAATTTTTAGCCCTGTGGTACAACGCCTGAACCGCAGTACTGCAGCGAAGATTCTGCTCATGACTTGAGTTGGATCATGGCAAGTTTAGGTAGCCAGCTCAAGGTTGATTCAGCCTTCCATCCTTCTGAAATCGCTGAGATGAGTGCCCAGCTGAGTAGAGAGCTGAACGTTCTGGGATTAATTATGTCGCAAGCTGCCCATAGAGTATTCTACGACTGTTGGCAGTAGAGCAGTTGAAACAGTACTACACCATCATTGTTTTCACGTAGAACTAGTTCAGGTATCATGCAGATTCCACAGGGTGTATCAATGGTTTCCCCTGCATGTGGTTCCTCCTATGCACAGTTTCTGCGGCTTTGTCTTTGCAGGAATCATGGCCGGCTCCAATCGTTCTGGAGACCTGAAGGATGCCCAGAAATCTATTCCCATTGGTACCATCCTGGCCATTCTCACCACTTCATTTGTGTGTATCCTTTATAGCAGGCCTGCCCAACAGGTAGACCGTGGGCTACCGGTAGCCCGCAAAGGGTTCGAAAGTAGCCCGCCGGCTATCAATAAAAAAGTGAGGGGATAAGTTCTCCACCCCTCCCTCCCCCATCACAAGGACCACCACTGCCCCAGCAAAGTTCTGGGTCTGCCAACCCACTGTTTCAGCTGAGTGGGGAAGCTCAAGGCCATGGCACAGTCCCCTGTTCCCCCCACCGGCCAGATGATCGGTGTGCCACTGTCTTGTGACCAGCTGAGTCGCTGGTGTGGAGTGGAGTGAGGAGAGGGGCGAGGGGGGGGGGTTAAGGTGTGCCAATCTCCTTTGTGCAGTGACATCTTCCTTCTTCCCCCCTGAAGAACTCCCTCCATAACGGATTGATTTTCAATGCATTCCTATGGGAAACTGCTCTGCTAACATTTTTTTTTACTTATGACCATGTGCTCGGAAGGAATGGATAAAATCCGTAAGGAGAGGTTTTAGTGTAGTAGCCCTCAGAAACTTTGGGCCGGAAAACGTAGACCTCGGCCTGTTCAAAGTTGGACAGCCCTGCTTTATAGTAAATGACTTGAGAGTTGACAGAAGAAGGGTGGAGACAACCTGTGAGTCTAACAGAAGGCTGGCCAATGTCTTGTGCAATATGCGTCCGCGCACCGTACTCGATAACATACGGTTCCTTGACTCTTGTCATGCTCCAGATCTTAGCAACGTGGTGCTGTTTGGAGCTTGTATAGAAGGTGTTGTGCTCAGAGACAAGTAAGTGGTAATTAATTGGCTTCCATTGATTCCAGAGTCTTCAAATATGAACCAGTTGTGTAATTATATTCCGGATGCACCTTTTAGAAGTGTTCGCTAAATCGGAGTCTCCCCTGGAGACAATTGAAACTTCTAGGCACACATTTCTGAAACACTCTTTTACAAAGTTGACGCCTGTCATTAGGTCTCTCTCTTGTTGCCCTCGTGTGGACTCGATCCAGGCTGGAGCTACAATTCTGCTCTCACTTATAGATGGGGATGTGTCCTGATAGACATTTATTTATTTATTTATTTATTTATTTATTTATTTATTTATTTATTTATTCATTCATTCATTTACCACCCATCAGGCAGAAAGCCACATATATAGGATTGCACCATACTTGAATTCTCATTGAAATCAGAGGGACTTAAAAGCAACCTACAGTCTGGATCCCTCCCTCAAATCTTTTGCCTGTGGAAAGATTTGTTTCTTTTAGGTCCTTTGACTTCTTCTCATTGGCTGCCAGGCAGGCAGTGTAACCTCCCGTTGCGTTGCCTCCCATTGAATAGGTTTGGTGACACCGTACGTGGGAACCTTGTGGTGGGGATCCTGTCCTGGCCCTCTCCTTGGGTGATCGTCATCGGCTCCTTCTTCTCCACGTGCGGAGCTGGGCTTCAGAGCCTCACTGGCGCTCCTCGGCTGCTCCAGGCTATTGCTAAAGACAACATTATACCCTTCTTGCGGGTAAGGAGAGAGACAGCTCCAGCTTAGCATCTTGGCACTTGATAAAAGCATATATCTCCCCCCCCCCCGCCCCCCAGCAATTGGCTTCTGATGTTGAAGCGTCTGATCTCTTTCTTCCTTCAACATCCCAGGTATTCGGTCACGGCAAAGCCAACGGTGAGCCCACTTGGGCCTTGCTCTTGACAGCCGGCATTGCAGAACTGGGGATCCTCATTGCCTCTTTGGACATGGTAGCCCCAATCCTCTCTATGTAAGTGCCCCAGCGCTCATTCTTTTTTGACTGGGATTCCCAGAGCACAGGGTTCTTAGGGCACCACCATCCTCCTGCAGCTGCAGAAGATGAACCCACGTCTTGCCTTCTCTTAGGTTCTTCCTGATGTGTTACCTCTTTGTCAACCTGGCCTGCGCCTTACAAACCCTGCTGCGCACTCCAAACTGGAGACCTCGCTTCCGGTACTACCACTGGTAAGAGTGCCACCATACCGGGTGCCTGGGAGACAAAAGATCATCGTGGGGTGTGGTCAAGACAGGGGGAGAAAGGGAGGGAATGTGTACCTGCAAGTTCAGCATCTAGCAATGAAAAGGTGGGACTCCAACTTCGAGTGCAATTAGGAAACGTGGACTTAAGAAGTGTGAGTTGGACTCAGTCCTTCTCTGGAACGGAACTCAGCCCGCATCGTGAATCGCTTGGTTCCCATTTAAATAAAAGTTCATTTTTAGGCAACGGCTTTGTGCCCTCTTCTCTCCTCACAGGGCCCTCTCCTTCATGGGCATGAGTACCTGCGTGGCCCTCATGTTCATCTCCTCCTGGTACTATGCCATTGTTGCCATGGTGATCGCTGGGATGATCTACAAATACATTGAGTACCATGGGTGAGTACCTCTCCCTTCCTGGGGTCCCACTCCCTCAGTGAAGAGATAGCTGGGAGCATCCCTTGCAGCTGCACGCAGTCACTTAGCCTTTGGTTACGGTCAGAGTCCTCGTGTCCCATTCAACCTCTCCCATTCTGATGGAGACTGTTGGGAAAGTGTTTTGCTTCAGAGGATCTGCTTTTAGACCCTCTGTGGAAGTCTGTCTAGGTTGGGTCACAATTCCTGGAACGCCTGTCTTCCATTACAGAACAGAAAAGGTCAGGGTTTCTGCCCTCCCTGGTGCCAAAGGAGAAATGTTTTCCACCTTTTGAAAACTGCAGTCCTGGCAGGAGACACAGAACTTCAAATATCAGATTCTTTGGTTCCCAATTTAGAACTAAGTGAGGAAGAGGGCAGGAAATGTGACGTCGATTTTCCCTATCTGTCTGCATATGGAAAATGAATGTTGTTCCATATCCATCTGGATTTTTTCATTCTCAAAGTCTGGAAGTTGTTTGTGTGCGGGGTGGGGGTCGGGGAGGGCACTTTGCGAATCTTTGGCAGTCGTCTTTGGCTGAACACTTTGTCCATCTCTCCCCCAGGGCTGAAAAAGAGTGGGGGGACGGCATCCGCGGCCTGTCCCTGAGCGCCGCCCGCTATGCCTTGCTGCGCCTTGAGGAAGGGCCACCCCACACCAAGAACTGGAGGTAAGGAAGCGACTCGCTGCTTCTCGACCCCACTGCACAAGACAGGAACCTTGTGCGTGCGTGTATCCACAATACCCGTACCGTGTATCTATTTCATGTGCATGTACCCTGTTTCTCCAAAAATAAGACATCCCCTGAAAATAAGACCTACTTACAGTTTTGCCTCTCGCTGAAATATAAGGCATCCCCCCAAAAATAAGGCCTCCCCATAATAAGATAACAATAAATGTGTACCGTATTTTTCTTCATGGAAAAATAAGACATCCCCTGAAAATAAGACCTAGCACATTTTTGGGAGCAAAAATTAATATAAGACACTTGTCTTATTTTCGGGAAAACATGGTATGTATGTTGCTTTTGGAATATTTGGCAAGATTCACATTTCAGCCATTACAGGGTTAATGTCAGTGTAGAGTATTATGGGCTGGATTTAATGTGAAGAGCAAAGCCGATTGGTTGTTGAGATCACACCGACTGGAATGTTCTGGTAGAAGTCTAGTTAGTGTGTGTGTGCCTTGTATTCTTAGAGAAGAAAAGCATGTTCCTAGCTTAGCAAGATGGCTGTTAGAATAGTTATTGTTAGAAACTCTCCCGTGTGTACCCTTCCCTTCTAGTTAAATAGTTTTTTCATATAGTAACACAAGAGGTGTATCTCTCATTAGAGCAACCAAAAATCACCTGCAACCACCGATCCAACAGAGATCCCCAACAGTTGTGCTATAAACTGCTCCATGTCTGTATATGAATGTGCTCCACAAATAGATATGAATGATGTATGACAGCCAGAAAGCCCCTGTGACTTCACCGGCTCTCTCTGTGTAACTTGGACATCCTTTCCTCCTAGGCCACAGCTGCTGGTGCTCCTGAAGCTGGACGAAGACCTGCATGTGAAGCATCCGCGCCTGCTCACTTTTGCCTCCCAGCTGAAAGCCGGCAAGGGCCTCACCATCGTGGGCTCCGTCATGGTGGGCAACTTCTTGGAGTGCTACAGCGAGGCACTGGCAGCCGAACAGGTGAACCCTCCCTTCCTGCCTCTCTGTCATTGAATCATGGAGTTGGAACTAGGGGCCTAGAAGGTCATCGGGTCCAAGTGGCCGCTCAAGGCAGCAATCCAGGTCAAAGCAGATCTGGCAGCTCGCGGTCCAAGTTGTCTCTTGAATGCCTCTAGCGTTGGGCTGTTCCCTCCGTCCTGAGGTCATGGGTTCCATTGTCATACGGATCTAACAATTAAGAAGTTTTTTTTCCTCATATTCAGCTGTGTCGCAGCGATCAGGAATAAAATGCTGCAAAAATCAGGGCAGCTGGAGACTAGAATAGCCCTGATACTGGAGTAACGGGAAAGTGCTTTGAAGAACACACACACACACACACACACACACACACACACACACACACACACACACACACACACACACACACACACACACACACACAC
>JAHTLZ010000127.1:904895-919996 GCA_023846285.1 Phrynocephalus versicolor | reverse complement strand
CACACACACACACACACACACACACACACACACACACACACACACACGTGTCCGAACCAGGGGAGCCTGCCTTCACCTGAAGAGGCTCTGTTTTATTAATTACTCTAAGTCTAACATAACTAATTAGTATAGCTCATTACATCATTTCTTTGTGGCGCAGCTATAAATTCCCTAAATAAGGTTAAAGAGGCGTTGCATAGAAAGGCTTACGTTCATATGCCTTTCTACGTGTATGGGTATAACTGTGTCCCTTAACTTTACTTGGTAAGCCTTAGCTTTGTGATAAGAGATAGTGCTCTAATTGGCAAACTGTTTCTCTAATTGGCAAACTTAGCTGAGAATTGATGGCAGACAATGAGATCGCCTTTTGGCTAACTTAGCTAAGAAATCATGAGACAAGAGAGGGAGGGAGGGAGGGAGGGAGGGAGCTAGTGGGCTGACACTATCGTATCTGCTGTTGCAGAGAAGCTCCTTTTGCTCTCAGATGCTGTTGCTTCTGAGATGGCCTCTGAATTAAAATGGTTCCGATTATGTCAACCCAGAGGCCTATCCCAAGACAGCTGAAACCCAGCTCCCTGTACCTTGAGCCCATTATTATATATCCTGCACGCTGGGATGATTGAGAACAGATCTTCTATGACTATCTTTTAAGTACCGTATATACTTGAGTATAAGTCGACCTGAGTATAAGTCAAGGCCCCTAATTTATCCCCCCAAAACTGGGGAAACTTACTGACTCGAGTATAAGTCTAGGGTGGGATATGCAGCAGGGCCTGGCAGCTCCTCCTTTGTGAGCTTTGTCACCTTTGTGAGCTGGGGGAGCGGTGTGCGATTTTTAAAATGACTTTTAGCCACCGAGGCTAAAAGTTGCCTCAGTGGCTAAAAGTTATTTTAAACATTGCACGCCGCTCCCCTGCAACTTGGGGCAGGGGGGATTAGGAGAAGCAGTGCACAATGTTTAAAATGACTTTTAGCTACCGACTCAAGCACTTGGCTCAGTGGCTAAAAGTATTGACCAAAGGGCCCCTTTTTTCAGCCCAATATTAGGGCTGAAAAACTAGGCTTATATTCGAGTATATACAGTATTTAAGAAGTGGTATCCTATCTCCCTGCAGTCATCTTTTCTCAAGGCTCAACATGCTGAGTTTCAGTCTTTCCACACAGGGCTTGGTTTTGATTCCCTGACCATCCCTGTTGCTCTTCTCAGAGCTTGCTCAAGTTTGTTGGCATCCTTCTTAAGGTGCAGCATCCAGAACTGAACACAGTATTCTAGAGGAGGTCTGACTAGTGCTGACTAGCTGCATTTGGCTGTATAAGAAGCTGTCTCCTTCCTAGCCGTCTTCAGATATTTGAAGAGCTGTCACGCGGAAGAATGAGCAAGAGTATTTCTTGGGCAACGCCCTGAGAAATAATAGGTTCAAATAGCGAGAAAGTTGATTTCAGCAAAATATTAAGCAGAATGCCTTGACTATATGAACAGTGTCATGATGGAACAGAAATTAGACGGCCACTAATCCATTTAAGTGTGGATTTCCTGCTTTGGCTGAAGGTTCTCCCTCGGGATCCTTTCCAGTCTTCCAGTTCTATGCTCCCTGATCTCAAATGAAACAGACGTCAGCTCCCTGTAGCTTGGCCCCATTATTTATTCCGGCGTACAGTAAATCTTTCCATTAATGAGTTAGGTGCAAGAAACGTGAAAGCCTGCCTTATGCCAGGGCATTTGGCTTAATGCTGATTGACAAAAAAAAAAAACCTTCACAGTGTAAGAAATGAGGCTTTTTGTTGGCTACCTCTAATCCATTAAATTTGAGATTTTAGGGGTCGAACCTCCTGTGTACAAAGCAGTGCTGCCACAGATATCATACGACCACCCTGAGAATTGACTGCTGAAATTCAGGACATGTAGCAGTGAATACATAGGCAAATAGACACCCACTCGCTGGCTCTCTAATTACAATTCTGTGTGTGTTTGAACTTCTGTTTTGAGATGACAGATGGTGCTTCAAAATTGCTTTCGGAGATGAATCAGTGGTTTAACCAAAGGAAATGAAGAGGGCTCTTTTTTCTTGACCTGGCTTAGTGTGTTAGAAATGGGTTGGGTCAGAACTTGTCTTAGAGCAGGCATGTCCAAACTTTGGCCCTCCAGATGTTTTGAAACGCAACTCCCACAATCCTTTGCCATTGGCAACCTAAGCTTGGAATTCTGAGAGTTGTGGTCCAAAACATCAGGAGGGCTGAAGTTTGGACACACCTGTCTTAGAGCAATGGGAAGTAAGGAGCAATTATGGAGAAGGGAAACAGTGTTTGCTTCCTCCCTTCCAGAACAAACTGTACTGTCAATAGTTAACATGATGGGGGGGATGAACAGTAAATGTTTACTGAATATGGTCCCAGACATGTCCTTCTGTCCCAGCTGTAAATGTACTCAGGCCATACCTAAACCTACTCAGGAGTATATATGATTCTTGCCTCTTTTTTCAAGTATAAGGGGTTTTAAGCCTTAAAAAATAGCTGCCTGTCTTTATATGAAGATATTCAAATATATTGATACATCACATTTTCTGAGCTGAGCCTCTGTCACTAGATCTTGCCCAGTAAATATTTTTTTAATTCTTTTTTAATTATATAGTTTTATTTCCATCTAAAAAGGAGGCATATATTAACAATACAGAGGTACCTTGTATAAAGGAATTAATTCGTTGCAAATGAAATTACGTTAAGCAAACTTTCCTTTATGCAAATTCCCATAGGAATGCATTGAAAACAGAGTGATCCCATTTTTATGTTGTATAAATTGCCCACAGGCAATTATGTTAAGCAAATTTCCCCTATCTCTGGAATTTTTTATGTTGTACACATTTTATGTTATATAAACCGTTTGTTATGCAAGGGTCCACTGTATTGATATTTGCATACAGTGCAAGATAGGTTAATAGTTTCTAGCCATTTGTATAACTATACAGAATTATAGCTCTTCTTTTTAAAGGTTGCTTCCCTAGTGACGCTGCATCCCCATAACCAGACCGCAGCACAGTCCGGTTTACAAAATCGTTCATTGTCTCCTGCTTGCTGGGCCTCTCTCTGTACAAGGGGCCAAGCAGCTCTGCTCAGCAGCGCCTCCTAGTGGCTCTTTTGTGTGCTTTTCTTCTCCTTCAGACAATCAAGCATTTGATGGAAGCCGAACGAGTCAAAGGCTTCTGCCAGATCGTGGTGGCTTCCAAGGTCCGCGAGGGCACCTGCCACCTCATCCAGTCGTGCGGGCTGGGCGGCATGAAGCACAACACAGTGGTGATGGGTTGGCCCAGCGCCTGGCGCCAGAGCGAGGATTCCCGTTCCTGGAAGACCTTTATCGGTACGAACCCCATTCACGGAGGAGACGGAGGGGAAGGGTCTGCACAGGGAGGGGGGCTACTTTGCGTGACTTTGGGCCTCTCCTTTTCAGGCACCGTCCGAGTGACCACGGCGGCCCGCCTGGCCTTGCTGGTGGCCAAGAACGTGGCCTTCTTCCCCAGCAACACGGAGCCCTTCACGGAGGGGAACATTGACGTCTGGTGGATCGTTCACGACGGCGGGATGCTGATGCTGCTCCCGTTCCTTCTCAAGCAGCACAAGGTAACCCCGAAGGGCACGACGAGGGGTGTGTGTGTGTGTGTGTGAATCCGTTGGGAAGATGAGCTGGCCTGAGGGGGAGGTCCTGACCGTTCCTCTTCCCGCTTCCAAGGTGTGGCGTAAATGCAAAATCCGCATCTTCACCGTTGCCCAGCTGGAGGACAACAGCATTCAGATGAAGAAGGACCTGGCAACCTTCCTCTATCACCTCCGGATCGAGGCAGAGGTGGAAGTGGTGGAGATGGTGAGACGCCGCAGACTGCAGCCAAGGGGGGGAGAGAAGGAAGGGGAAGTTCGGGATCCATGGGGTGGGTCGTTTCTCCTCTGATCCAGCTCCAATGGGTGGTAGACAGTGAGAGGCAGCATCCCTGACGATTAAAGAACAAGTCAAGGACTTTGAGGCATACTGAATACAAGAGCCTACCCCAGGGGTGTCCAAACGTTTTGCAAGGAGGGCCAGATTTGTTGAGGTGAAAATTTGTGGGGGGCCGAACATTCAGTCGCATTTGGCCCCCGGGCCGGACTTTGGACAAGTCTCTATAACATGCAAGGAGGAAGGGAAGATGCTGCAGCAATGGAGCCGCGGGCGGGTAGGCTGAGAAGGTGGCTGGGTGGTGATGGGCAGAGGCAGGGAGGGCAGGCAAAACTTAGAACTGTAACCTGATGCCTCCCTTCGGTATGGGGAAGGGCTAGCTGTCGGGGATAGATGACAGGCTGAGCCGGTGGGGAGAAGAGGCCACGGGCCACTCAAAATTTGTAAACGGGCCGCATTTGGCTCCCAGGCCTGACATTGGCCTACCCACAGCTCTTGAAGATGCCCTGTTTCTTCCGCACTCGCCAGCAAGGACATACAATTCACGAGCACGATTCCTCTTGTCCAACCATAAGAGAGTTTCTTGCTTCTTTGTATACCCATGAATTGCTGAATAGCGCACTGTTTGAGGTCTTTGACTGGGGACCTTCTTGACAAGAGCTGGACTAGAAGGGGCAGTTCTAGCTGTGCAGCTTCAAGATGATGATGATGATGATGATGATGCCTGCCTTCCAAGGAAACCCCTAGATTCCACTTTATAAACCACAATACTCAGTTTTCTCAAACCCACTCAGAGCTGTGCAAATACACATGCCTGCCTGCCATTTGTGAACTAAGGGGAAAATGTGGTCATGGCTGGGGAGGGGAAGGGCCTGGTTTTTTTGCTGTGTAAAAATCATTGCTCCCTTTTCCCTTGCGCCCGGCAGCACGACAGTGACATCTCTGCCTATACCTATGAGCGTACGCTGATGATGGAGCAGCGTTGCCAGATGTTGCGCCAAATGCGACTCTCAAAGACAGAGCGGGACCGAGAGGTGAACAGGGTGGAGGCACCATGCGGGAGGGAACATGGTGGAAAAAAAGCAGCACTTTCTGACCCCTCCTTCACGGACCTGCACGGGGCGCCTTCCTTGCAGGCCCAGCTCGTGAAGGACAGGAACTCGATGCTGCGTCTGACGAGCATCGGCTCGGACGACGACGAAGAGACGGAGACCTTCCAGGACAAGGTGCACATGACATGGACCAAGGACAAATATGTGGCATCCCGTGGACATAAATCCAAGTCAATCGAGGGGTACCAAGATCTGCTCAACATGCGGCCGTAAGGACCCAATAATTCCCCCAAAACGTCTCAGATATCAGAGACCTTTTCTGTTCCACCTTCCAGCTCTGCCTTGTATTATGTGACTTCATCGTAGTGACAACCCAGGGACTATCCTGCACACCCCCCCTTTTAGGGACACACTTATGCTCTGTGACAAGAATATCTGGGACACATATTTTAATAGGGTCGGGCTAGAAATTTCCCCTCCAACAATGGTGAGAGTTGCAAAGGGAAAAAATTTGACATGCATGACAGTTTGGGTGTTTTTCTGATTGTACCTCCAAACGCAATAGTTTTCTTATGGATTCCTATAACTTTTCCCCAACAGAACAACCCCCATCTTTCCCTCCCCGCTTAAGCCCCATAGTTGTTGTGGGCTGCCATGTTGCATCTCACCTTGCTGTAGTTGCCGCATTATTCTCTGTGCTACAGGAGGAAACGCCAGTCCCCCTCTTTTCTTTTCTCTGACCCACCCATCCCTTAGTGATCACTCCACCTTCCCATTTCCCTAGAGCAGTGATGGTGAACCTTTTAGAGACCGTGTGCCCAAACTGTAATTCAGAATCCACTAATTATTCGCAGAATGCCAATACAGCCATTCAGCCTGAATGCAGGTGGCTGTGAAGGGGCGATGTCGGGTGCCCACAGAAAGGGCTCCGAGTGCCACCTTTGGCACCCGTGCCATAGGTTCGCCAACACTGGCCTAGAGGTATCACCTACAGATGGGTAACAATCTGTGGTCGGTTTGACAGACATGCCACCGTACAAGCCCTACCCCCTCCAGAGGGGGCAGAGTTGAGAACCACGGAACCCATCGGGCCGAGCACTGAACCAGCGCTCCTTGCTCATCTTCAGACTCATCCACAGAGCAGTTGCTTTTATAAGAACTATCAAACCCAGTGTAACCAAATTATCCTGGCAGAGTATAGCAGAGTATACAAATGTAGCTTAGCAGCAGTAAACGTGTAGATAAAGTGTAGTTAATTTGTTATAAGTATAGCAGAACTCAGAAACCAGAGAGACAAAGAAACGGGTTAGTGTAAAACTCTTATATTCCATATATACAGCAAATATACAACAGCATAACACCAAGCAATATATACAATACAATCAACAGAGTGTGGGGTACTGTTTCTCACCATAAATAGTCCCATTTAACATTATACAAGCAAGTGCTTATATACACATTTAGATCCCATCAGACATGACTCTTAACCAATCACATTCTGATGCACCATGATGTTATTAACTATTCCACCTGTGCTAAATCACTTAACCTGCTGGTGATTTCTAATTCCCTGCACTTGTGGCTAACATCATGAGACTGCAGTTTTTGACTGCCTCCATTTTACAATTCACTTTTCTTTCTGTTAAATATACAATACATATATTTTGTCAACTTTACATATTGTGACAAGAACCTCATGCTGACACACGCAGGGTCTTGGTGATAGCCCTTCTCTTCTCCTCCCCAGGGACCAGTCCAATGTGCGACGCATGCACACAGCCGTCAAACTCAACGAGGTCATTGTCAACAAGTCCCACGAAGCCAAGCTGGTGCTGCTTAACATGCCGGGCCCACCCCGAAATCCTGAGGGAGATGAGAATTGTATCCTTCCCTGCTGAACCCTCTTTGGAGTGTTGCTGGAATGGCGGTGGGCAGAGGGGTCGGATGAGGGGGTGTCTGGGCACTTGTATATGGTCCTTTTCCTTGACCATCACCCACCACCAGATATGGAGTTCCTGGAAGTGCTCACAGAAGGGCTGGAGCGCGTGCTGCTCGTGCGGGGTGGGGGCAGCGAGGTCATCACCATCTACTCCTAGAGGCGCCAGGAGGTGGTCCTCCTCCTGATGAGCTGCCCAGTTTGGCATCTGCTTCCTGCCTGTGACCACCTGCCACTTGATCTCGCAAGAAGAGCAGCCCTCGGTGCCACGCCCCCTTCGCTTCCTTCCTCCACCTCCACCCCCACCCCTCGTGGCCCTTGGGGTCGGAAGTCAGGGCAGTTTTTCTCCTTGCTGAGGATGGAGAGTTCACCTTTTCCTCTCTCCTTTCAGAAATCACATGAGCTTTGGGGCAGGTGGCAGGGGAGGTGTCAAAACCCCTCCCTCCATAAGGGAAGGCGCCACTGAGGCAAGCATGGATTCCAACGGGGTCGAAAAGGAGCAAAAGAGCAGGGATACCCCCATGGCTTCCGCCTTTGGGTGGCTGCTAACGTTCCCTGGGAGCCACTTCAAGTGAGCGACAGGGCCATCAGATGGAGGGACAGTTATATGTCACCGTTGAGGGAAAGGAGGCGAGGGGACTGGAGTTTCACCCTCCGGTGTGCCATTCTCTTCTGGTCAGTACCCAAGTCTTTCTGCTTTCTCTTGCAATTCAAAGGGAGAGAGCATCTGGAAAGACTGAGGTGCTTCTCTAGTACTTCTACCTTAGCTCCTTGGAGGATGGGTGTGTCTGAAATATCTAAATTAATCTTCTGCCAAGGTGGAAAGATGTAGAATAGTTGTCCCCAAAGGGAGATGCCAATATTGATGGAGGAAATGACGTGACTGTCCTCCCCTTCGATCCCTTTCACTGCAGCCCTCCCTCTTCTGTCTGGGTAAGGAAGCTCAGAGACTACTTTCCCCAGTCTTATGCAAGTGTTCAAGATAATAGGTCCCAATATATTGTTGCTAAGGGAAGGCGGGAGGACGAGAATAAATGGCCTGGATCCTGTTATATGACTCTGCCTGCGTAATGACAATAATGGCAGCAGCTGTAGCCTATTGCTGCTACTTAAGGAGTTCGATTCTCAGGCTGCGGGGTGCATAGGCTTTGCTCACGGCATATGAGTCACACAGCACCCCCCTCGCCTAATAGAAAAAGGAGCTCTTTAACCAGAAGCAGGCTGCTGCTGGTCCTGTTCCCCAGGCCAGAATGCCATTGATACATGCCAAAAAGGAGTAGACACAGCAATATCTCCTGACTTTTGTTAACAGTCTGCATGCTTCTGGATAGGTATGCCCCCTTCCCACCCTGAGGCTTGCCTATGAGAGAAACTATAACCTGTTCTATGCCAAAAACATGAAGTTCACCCTCTTTTTAGAACAGTTTTTTTTCTATCTTGAGGACTCGTAACTTGTTTTCATGAATGCTGGGAAGGAGTCCACCTTGCCCCTACAGAAACGAACAGGGGGAAGGGTGCTGTGCCTCTTTCGTCCTATTCAATTTCAATGATGGATGCCTAGATCTCACATCCCTTGCTCAAGAACAGTCTCCAGGGTCCACTCCTTTGGGGTAGCCTTAAAGCAGATGCATCTCCAGCCTCTCCTCCAGTTTTCTTTTTAAAGGGAATTTCACACACCACTGTTTATCTCTTATTTGAGGGGAGTCTTTAATTTATTGGGGATGTAGCCTTGTTTACATAGCAAGTTTTGGGGTGTGATTTTTTTTGTTTTGTTTTTGGCTTCCTTAATTATGTAAACAAATAAACTTTTTATACATAGCTGGCCTCTTAGCCGTTCTGTAAGCCCCGCAGGAATGATCTACAGATGGGTAACAATCTGTATTCGGTTTTATTTTATTTCTCATGTACAGTCCAATTGTTTTGGAATGTCCATTATCTTTATAAATCTGTTAATTGAAAACACCTTCTCTACAATTAACAGCAGGAGGCGGCAATGTGAGTTAGAAAACAAGTTATACTCCTTGGCTGTAAGCGGTGGTCCCTCAAACAGATGGAAGTTACAAGCTCACAGCCCTTAAAAGGGCCACAATGCTTTCATCCCTACCTTTGCCAAAATAGACTGAATTCAATGTGTCTGATTCATACACAGAAGATACGTTGTAGTTGGTGAACAAGGAAACATCAACTGGTATTTTATTTTACGTAGTGCTTGCTCTTTATAACCCAACTTTTTAAAAACAGTAATAATCTGGTTGTAAAGGGAAGGTGAGAGAGGACAAAAGAAAGGCCAGGATCCTGTTGTATGTCTCTGCCCGCATAATGGGAATGATGTCGGCAGCAACAATCTGCTCTCTCTCATACGTATAATTGTCAGAATGCTCAATAAGAACTCCAGACCCCCACAAGTCCTACAGAGATCTAAAGAACAGCATGCTTCACATCTCCCACCAAGATTCATGCCCCCTTCAGAGTACTGAGTCTGGAATGTAAAGAGCTAGCTCTTTTAGAAGCGTAGGTGGAACACAGTGTGTAACCTTATGCCAGGTGAGAGTAAGTATTCTTTTAACTCTGCACCGACTACACCAACTGTTCTTACCACTGGTAGTTCTCAGAAATATTTCTGACCACCACCTTTTTTTGATTTTTCCTCCCCAAAGCAACTGGTTATCATCTGGGCCTCCTGTAAGCAAAGTTTTTTTTTTTAAAATTCAGAGATTATGAAATATACATGTTATATAAAAACAAAATGAAAGCTGCGTTGCCACCCCACTGAGGTTCTTGCGTCCAGCTTCAGGAAATGGGCGAAAACAAATATTTTCATTTCTTACAACTTTTATTCGGTGAAGGGAGAAGATGAAATGCTTTTGGCAAGACGAGTCTGTTCAATCTCCCTGTGGTGCATGTTAAGTCTTTTTCTCCTCTGCGTGCCTACATTCCCATCTGCTGTTCCACCACAACAAACCAAAAGCAAATGAATCCAACATCTTCGAAACTGGTAGCTTTGTGAGGAAGTCAGGAGGCATGAACAGAGGCGGGTACTGTATTCAGAAAATCATCTGTCTCAAGCAGTGATTGGTTGCTGGTACAAGGGTTGAATCATAATACGAGGCCCCCACCGGTGAACTCCATGCGCTGGGCATTAAAAGAAGACAAGAAATATCAGCAATTGTGAGCAACGATTTTCATAACGAAACCATCTTGAAGACAAGCTACTCAAGCACAAATTAACAAGGAAAACATAAGGAAGATCTTTGTTACTATACCCTTTAAGATGTTTTAGCTTCTAGGATTGATTCCTCCCCCCCTCCACCTGGGGTGGAGTTAAAGAGTACAGAAGGGACATCAGCTTTGCTATAAGGAAGCAAGTCTTGTGTCATCTTTCATATTCTTAACATAAGAAGAGCCATGCTGGATCAGAACAAAGGCCCATCTGATGGTGGTCCCACCAAATGTGTCTGAGAGTGCACGAGACTAATTTTTAAGAACATAAGAACATAACAGCATAAGAAGAGCCATGCTGGATCAGGCCAAAGACCCACCTAGTTCAGCTTCCTGTATCTAAGAGTGGCCCCACCAGATGCATCTGGGAGCCCACGAGACTAGATCTCTATCTCCTGATACCACTCCCCTGCATCTGGTCCTTGAAGTACCCTGGTTTTAAGCCTAGAGATTACACATCTCCATCATGGTTTGTAAGCTGTGATGGACTTTTCCTCCAGGAATCTGTCCAATCCCCCTTTGAAGGCATCCAGGCCAGATGCCACCACCACGTTCTGTGGCAGGGAGTTCCACAGACTAACAATGCACTGAGTAAACAAATATTTCCTTTTGTCAGTTTTCACTCTCCCAGCCCTCAGTTTGAGTATATGTCCCCTAGTTCTGGTATTTTGTGAGAGGGAGAAGAGTGTCCCTCTATCCACTTTACTCATGCCCTGTATTATTTTGTACGACTCAATCATAGTCCCAGCCCCCCCGGGTGCTTTTTTTCCAGACTAAAGAGCCCCAAATGTTTTAGCTTTTCCTCATAAGGGAGGTCCCCCAGCCTAGTAATCATTTTAGTCACTCTCTTCTGCACCTTTTCCAGTACCACTATGTCTTTTTTCAGATGGGGTGAGCAGAATTGTACAGAATACTCCAGGTGCGGTGTGCACAATACTCCAGTTCCCATATAGAAATGCCATGCTAAATCAACATGACTTGCCTCTGTTCACCCACACACTCAACACCTCTGAAATGTTGGACGCCAGAACTCCCACTACTCACCTCGGGCGGTTCAATGAAAGCTAGCCAGTCCGAAGCATGGGTCGGCAGCAGTCCCATTGACTGGCACTTGTAAACAGCCAACGCCAATCCCAAGAGGTTGCCAATTAAATAGACCAGACCCTGAAGGAACTTTTGGCTTGAGCTCTCAAGTAGCTTGAAGGCTGTGGGGTTAACAAGAAGTCAACAGGCAGATCATGACTGCTGAAATACAGGACAGCTCTCTCTCTCTCTGGCACTTTCAGAGGCAAAGGTCTGCTTGCTTCTCTTTGGGGGTAACTACAACAGCGAGTATCTCTTTCCGCATGTGAACAAAAGGAAGACACAGTGTGGTATGAAGCTATGGATGTCTTCAATACGAAGAAGAGGCCCGCTGAGGAGAGTTAGTCAGTAGATAATCCATCAGTATCCATAGAAGTTGAATAATTAAATAAATAAATAAATATCCAAAAGGAGAGCCCTTTTTGGCTTGTTTGAAAGTAAATTAAAGCTGATTGTTCAAGAATGCCAGGCTAGGGAGCCACTTGAAGTCTTTTGTATCAGAATAGGCAAATTTGTCAGGTCCAATCTCTCTCTCTCTCTCTCTCTCTCTCTCTCTCTCTTTCTTGTCGCTAGGATTGCCAGGGGACAAAAATATGGTGTGGGTGGGGGGATCAATCCAGAAGTCCTAGTAAGAATTCTACAAGTTTTGAGAAATGAGTCCTTTGAGGTGCTTAGCAGAGTGGGAGCCCTGCAGTCTATTTCAAGGGCCATTCCTACAGCTGCAATTCACTTTTTTTAAAATGGAAACAGGGAGGTGAGGGAAGGCTATAAACTTTCCACAAGCTGTACTATCCCATGCTGACTTTCCAAGTCACCGACTCTGTCTACATGCTTGTCTTTGTTTGCCTCCACGAGTAAGTGAGAACAGCTTGGGAGTGCCCAGAGACAAACTTCAGCTTGCAATGGGCTGGGGTGCTCAACTCTCCCCAGACCATCCCCTTAAATTGGAAGCATCACCAGGAACAGCGCCGATCAGTACTTCTGAAGTTTAGACTTATTCAACACAAGAAACTGCTTTTCCTTGGACGTTCCTATAATGTATTTTCACAACTACAGTACTTGTATATTTGTTATGCCCAGGGTTCATTCACACAATCACTATTAGGCTGGGCAATCTAAGATAATGTATAGTACAATATCTTGCTCCTGATATCTAACAATTATACGTAAGAATCATTCTCTTAAGCACCTATAATTTGATACAGTATATTTATACCTTAATTTTTTTGTCTCTGTGAACAAGACTGGGTACACTCTAGATTTCCACTTAAGTGAAGCAATGTGTGTGTGTGTGTGTGTGTGTGTGTGTGTGTGTGTGTGTGTGTGTTTGTGTGTGTGTGTGTGTGTGTGTGTGTGTGTGTGTGTGTGTGTGTGTGTGTGTGTGTGTGTGTGGTTACAGTCGTGGCCAACTCTTTGTGACTCAATGTCCCAAGGAGTTTTCTTGGCAGGAATACTGGAGTGGTTTGCCAGTTCTTACTCCAGGTGCCTACAGCAACTGGTATACTCTGGTGGTCTCCTATCCAAGTACCAACCAGGGCCAACCCTGCTTAGCTTCCGAAATCAGGCGAGATCGGATATGCTTATCAGGTGTCTAAAGTACACACAGTCTTACCCAGATTGGATTTTGGGCAAATCTAAGCCCATGAAGCAGAAAGCAGACAAGGGATATAAAAAAACACACAGGAACAAGCTTATTGCTAGTGGGAACGGCTTACGACTTACTGGCAGAAATGGACATCAGTGCTTGAATGGGCCTCCAGGCCATCATACAGACCATCATGGTGGGGAAGATGGAGATTGTGTTGCCTGCCATGTACATGATGAACAAGTTCATAGGGATTTGCTTCAAGGGACCGAGGGCAATATCCCAGCAGCGCTAGGTTAAAGACAGAACAGAAAATAAGAGGCAATATTTACATTTATGAAGCTATTCGTCAACACAATTTTCTCACAGCTCACATTTTTGGTTGCCCGGAGCACATACCAAGAAATCATAACAGCCCAGCCCTCCCCTCCCAACTCTGCACTGCTACTACCTTTTCCACTAAGATGCGATCTGTCTCCTGGACGCTTGTGTCTGGCACCTGTTTGTCCGAGTAGCCTATGGGATACAGAGTGTCACCCTGACCGCTGCTCCGGTCACTCCGGCCTCTGGCAAGACAAGAGAAACACACACCTGAGCCAAATTCCTACACTGATCAAGAATGCAGCTCTTTCATTCTTAAGAACCAAGGATCAAAAGCAATCCTGTACTGTACATACAGAGGTAACCTAGGCACATACCTGCTTCCACTGCCTGGTCCACTTAGTTCAATGGCCCATTTGAAACGCCTGCCTCGATTGGTCACCAGTCCCCCTGGGGTGCTCATCTCTTCCTGTAGAAAAGAAAAGCTATATACAGACCCTAGTGCCAAATATATATCCCACGAAACAGATATGGGACATAGGTTCCCATCTCCAAATATTTCCAGATTCCCAATGCATCATTGCCTCCACCTTTAGAAACTGATAAAAATATTATTCCAGCAGATATTCTGATCATCTAGCACAGGGGTCCTCAAAGTTTTTAAACAGCAGACTGGTCCACTAGCCCCCAGACACCACTGGGGGCCCGACCACAGTCCAAAAAAAAAGGGGGGGCAACATTTTAAATTGCCCCACTTGGCTGCAGCCAGTGCCTCGACCATCTGGGCAGCGGGTGGGGGGAGCGGGAGACCTTGCCGTGGCCCTCCCACTTTGAACTGTCCCACTAACGAGCATGCCGATCATCTGGGCAATGGGTGGAGGGAGTGGGGAAAGTGACATAGCCCACCTCAGCAATTGAAGCAGCTGCGGAGGCTGGCTTGCTTGCGAAGCAGGGGGTAGGTGGGGGAGTCTGTAAGTGGTCCTGGGGGCCAGATTCAGGACCCTGGGGGGCCACATCCAGCCCCTGGGCCTTAGGTTGAGGACCCCTGATCTAGCATCTGCAGCTCCACTGCTGCTAATTCACTCCCTGTATTTAAAGCAAAGCAAAGCAAAGTGTTCTGCTTATATACCGTCCCATACTATTACAAGTAGTCTCGGGGCGGTTTACAATTTTAATTACAGAGTGCAGGCTACACATTGCCCCCCTAACTGCTTTCCTTCCTCCATCCCGTGAGGGGGGGGGGAAGAGATCATATAAAGCTTCCTTAACATGCCACAAAATGTTTTCCAAACCACAGACGACTTCCGGACCTCAACCATTCCTCACCCCCACCCAGTAAAATTACAGGTTCATATCTATCCGTTGGAGGAGGAGGAGGATAATAAGAATAATATCTTTATTGTCAATATACAACATGTGCACAATTAAATTGGCTGAGTCTCCCTTTCCCACCCCCATCCCACTAACAACCACTCAGTCTTATTACACCCTGTGTACTTGACAACAGAATGCGCCAACAGAATGCAGAGCAGAACTAATACTATGTCCTACTGATAAATCCTGATCAGCTGCTCTTGGGTCCCTCTTTTGGAAAGAAGCCAGGATAGAAACAAAGTGAGCAGAAAATAATAAGAAACGAAACACCGCTCAGTCGGCGATGGGCCAAGCTACCCCTCCTTGTTAAATAAAATAAATAAATCCCAAGTGATTAAAAAAAATAAAAAGATTCCGTTTGGAGATTTCATTCAATATATTTGGGAACTGCTTGGAACCCATTACATACATACCTTCGTAGAGGCTCAGTGCCCACCTCTCTAATTCCTCCTCCTGTCTCTTCCCATCCACCTTGCTACGATCACTTCCGGCCTGGCTTTAAGCCTCACTTCCTCTTTCCGGTGACGTCATGCTTCGGGGAAACCATGGCGACGAGCACCAGGCACGTCCAAACTTCGGCATTCCAGATGTTTTGGACCACAACTCCCA
>JAHTLZ010000127.1:850423-882339 GCA_023846285.1 Phrynocephalus versicolor | reverse complement strand
CCAAACCTGGGGAAACGTATTGATTCAAGTATAAGTCTAGGGTGGGAAATGCAGCAGGGCCTGGCAGCTCCTCCTTTGTGAGCTGGGGGAGCGGTGCGCAATGTTTAAAATGACTTTTAGCCACTGAGGCAAGCGCTTGCTTCGGTGGCTAAAAGTCATTTTAAACATTGCGTGCTGCTCCCTGTGATACAAAGAGGGGTCAGGAGAAGCGGCACACAATGTTTAAAATGACTTTTAGCCACCGAGGCAAGCACTTGCCTCGGTGGCTAAAAGTCATTTTAAACATTGCATGCCACTCCCCCACAACGCCGGGTATGTGTGTCAAGAAAAGCTGCACACGATGTTTAAAATGACTTTCAGCCACTGACCCAAGTGCTTGCCTCAGTGGCTAAAAGTATTTACCCGAATGTAAGTCGAGGGCTCCTTTTTTCAAGCCAAAATTAGGGCTGAAAAACTAGACATAAAATATTTGAGTATACAGTGATACCTTGTATAAAGGAATTAATTCATTCTAAATGAAATTATGTTAAGCAAATTTTCCTTTATACAAATTTCCTATAGGAATGCATTGAAAATGGAGTAATCCCATTTTTATGTTGTACGGATTTGCCCCATAGGTGATTCCGTTAAGCAAACTTCCCCTGTCTCAATAATATTTTATGCTGTACAAATTTTATGTTATACAACCTGTTTGTTATACAAGGGTCCATTGTATACAGTAACCTCTTGTTTTGCTGTATCTTCCAGGAGTACATCAAAGGTCTGTGTGCCCCGGAGCTGAGCGAAGAGGTGCATTACCCCAAAGACATGCAGTGCATATTTTCAGGAGCTCATGGCTTGTTCTTGGACTGTCTCACCCAAGGGACTTCTGCTCACCTCGCTGTGCTTCGTCCTGGGGCTCTCTTGATCTCGGGTTTGGCTGAAGCGTTCGTCATGGCCCAGAGCCGGATCCAGGAGTTTGTGGAGAAACATCGAAAGAACCCCAAGCTGCCTGAGGAACACGAAGCTCAGGTCAAGCGCGCTTTCCGGGATTTGGTGGAGGACTACGACGACAAGCATGCGATGGACCTCTTGATCCTGCCCACTGCAGTCAAAGAAGATCTGCTGAACTTGGTGAAGGAAATCCATGATGAAGTTGGGCAGCAGAATCAAAAGAACGACCGTTGGGCGCCCCACAGCTTTGGAGAGAACTCTTTGTTGGAGTGGGAACCGGTGGATCTGCGTAGCGGGCCTGAGCCACTGCAAAGGCCTCAGGACACTTTGGGCACACACCACGGGATCAGAACGAGCGATTCCAGAGTTGATGTGCCTGTAGGCTTAGTTAGGCCACCAGAGTCTCCTCAGAAACCCCAAGTTCCAGTGCGACTACACAGCTCTGCTGGACTTCAAGATGTTAGGACTAACTTGCCTCCCACAGTTGATAGGCCTCAAGACCAAAGTCTTCTTCAACCTTCAAGAGTTGGGTTTCCCCAAGGCTTGGCTGATTCAGAATGGCAGGCTAGGCCTCAGGAGGACTTCAGGTTGAGTTTATATGGTCCGCAGGCTTCGCCGGAGACCACAACTCCGCTGAGGCCAGCGCTTCCTCGGAGTTCTCCTAAACCCATTCCGGTTGCCAAGGCTCAGTTTTTTCCAGGTCTAGCAGAATCTTGGGATGAGAAGCGAGAGGAAAGACAGCCCTCCCTCTCCGTGAGGGAGTCAAGCCCTGCTAGCTGGCCGGGGGAGATGAGCGAGGACGAGGTATCTTCAAACGTCCAGCTGTCCTCGTGGACTGAGAAGGAGTTCAGAATGAGGCTCGACTTCTTCAAAACCATGGGCTACGAGGAGCAAGTTGTCAAGAAGATCCTGTTGGAGTGTGGGGTACGGGAAGCTCCTTCGACTATCCTGGACAAGGTGCAGATGGCCGAAGCGGACATATCGCGGAAAGAAAAGGTGGACCTCCCTCAGCTGGAGCTGGGGGGAAGGGGGCTTTCTCGCTCTCCCCAAGAACAGAAGCAGGATGAGAATGACTACCTCAGGGAGCTCATCAAGGCCGCAGTGGCCAACTGTGGTCACTCTCCCAGCAAGATCCCCATGGAGATACAGGCAGGAGCCCCGTTGGCGGATCTGCTGAGGCAGCTGCACCAGAAAGGAGAGCAACAGAATGAAACGAAGGGCGCGGCAGGGACCTCAGCAGCAAAGCTGGAAGAAGGAGGGCAGTTGGGTGTCCATCGGGAAGCCATCTTGGATCATGGGGAGACTGCTCAGCAGATACCTGATTGGGAGGCAAGCCAGGGGTCCCCTTTCCGGGGGGTTATCCAGGGATCACCAGTTCACCCAAAGGTTGCTGGCTTCCCTCCTGACTCTTCCCCTGCTGCTAACTCCTTGTTTGCCATGTCAGATTCTGAAGGGAGCTGTTCTGCTGAAAGCACCAGCTTAGGCCCTCCCCAGCTGGGCTCCATTTCCACAGTAACTGGAGCCCAGCGCTTCGAGGAGGCTCTTCAGACTGAGTTCCGACTCAAGTTGGCCAACACCCCGGGTAAGAAGAACCTACGGATGGTCATCATTGATGGCAGCAATGTAGCCATGATGTGAGTACAGGTTGGTTGGTTGAAAGGAGGCAGGCTGAGTCTTTCAGCTCTTCCTACTTCAGTAGTCCTCAAGATATGAGTTGGTTTTATCCAAAAGCAACCGTTCTGTCTCATTACATATTATGCTCTGGTGTCTTTGAATTTTGTGCATAGAAAAAGGATGATATTGTCGAGCAAGTGTTCCACATGACTCCATCTCTGCTCTAGTTGTCACCATAATTCTACGCATGTGAGGAGCTGCTGGACACCCTTTATGGCAATGCTTCACCACCTTGGATCCAAATATGTTCTTGGACTAGAGCTCCCAGGGAGCCTGTTCGCCACTTTGCTGTGTTCCGCTTTTTGACAGTCACCTCATGATTGAGACGTACAAAATAATGCAGGGCATGAGTAAAGTGGAGAGAGGGACACTCATCTCCTTCTCACAAAATACCAGAACTAGGGGACATCCACTCAAATTGAGGGTTGGGAGAGTGAGAACGGGCAAAAGAAAATATTTTTTTACCCAGCGTGTTGTTAGCCTGTGGAACTCCCTGCCACAGGAGGCGGTGATGGCATCTGGCCTGGATGCCTTTAAAAGGGGATGGGACAGATTCCTGGAGGAAAAATCCATCACAGGTTACAAACCATGATGGAGATGTGTCATCTCCAGGCTTAAAAACAGGGTACTTCAAGAGCCAGATGCAGGGGAGTGGTATCAGGAGACAGATATCTAATCTCATGCACTCCCAGACGCATTTGGTGGGGCCACTGTGAGATACAGGAAGCTGGACTTGATGGGCCGTTGGCCTGATCCAGCATGGCTCTTCTTTATGTTCTTATGTCCTTATATTTCCCCTGTTGGGATCAGCCGAAAGCTTCCCCGCATTGCTGGGTTCAGCTTTGGGGTCTCCTGATCCATCACTTCCTTTCCCCCACTAGGCACAGAAGTGGGGGGGGGCGAGGGGACTGTCAAAAAGCGGCTTTGGGATCAGGTGCCCCAAAGCCAATCCCAGCAGTATGAGGAGTTTGGAGGAGGCTGCGGTAGTGAAAGAGCAACCGTTGTTTTCCTTTCTACATAACTTTGCCTGGAGAGATAGAGAGAGAGAGTGTGTGTGTGTGTTTATATATTTTAGAGAGAAAGAGAGAACAATTTCCTCCCCCCTTTTTAATTTGTTCCACTATGGAGGGGACATCTGTTTGCCTTGCTTGGTGGTGTGGAAAGATAAGAGGTTTAGGAATCTCTCTCACCCAACCATCTTCTCACCCTATTATCAGGAGGGAGGGAGGGAGGAAATTTTCCCATCAGCCTTTCCTACCCACCGGCCGCCTCCCTGTCTGTCTCCCTCCTGATCATAAGGTCAGAAGTTAATAGGGTCACAAGATTCTGGCTCCTGATCCTTCCCCCTGCACCCTTCAGACCGGTGGATTTTAAACTAAAAAGCCCTCCAGGCTTCAGTCCAAGCTATATCAAGGACCCCATATCCCTTTTGTGAGCCTGGCTGGCTGTTAAGATCACCAGGCGAAGACCTTTCTCTTCAGGGAAGCTTTCCCTTAACAACTGCCTTCCTGAATTTTATTTTATTTATTTGATTTCTATACTGCAATCATCTAGCAAAAAAGCTACTCGGCAGTTTACAAACATATACAAAATACAAAAACAGATTAAACAACTAAAAATAGTAATCAAACCAAATAATCAGGTCATCATAATAAAAAGAACAAATAAGCAAATTAGCACCAATACAAAACATCAAAATGGTTTGACAATTCAAAATAAGAACAAATGGGGAAAAAATAACTAGCTTCCGCCACCCCCCCAAAAAAAAGATGGTTGTGCCTTACAGCTTTTGTTTACTGTCTTTTAGTGGTGGCATCAGCTTGACTGTTTTTAGTATTTATATATTTACTGTTTTTAGCTTTTGAAATAGACTTTTAAGGATGTCATTGACCTCGGGTCCTTCTTAAAGAGAAAGGAGGGGTGAAGATAGAGTGGTACCTTGGTTTGTGAGCATAATCAGTTCCAGAAGCATGCTCGTAAACCAAAATACTCGTGTATCAAAGCCAATTTCCCCATAGGAAATAATGGAAACTTAACTGATCCGTTCTGGGGTCCCAGTTTCCATAATTTCCCATGGGTAGTTTTGCTTTGGCTGGTTGCCGCAGCAACCTCGAGAGCTCGCCCTGGGCCCAGCACTGCCCAGGGTCAGCTGCGGAGGCTACAACTAGCCAGCACCAGGCCAGCTTGCCCTCCGGAGGCCATGGATGGGCCCTGCCGGACTGGCGGGGAGCCCTGGAGGCCACTTCCGGTCCACCGGAAGTCACTTCCAGATTTCTGGAAGTCACTTCCAGTCCTTGCCAAAGCCTAACAAGCCCAGCGCAGGCCCACTGCGCGGTCCGGAAGCTCATTCTGGGCAGCGCCAGGCCTGAGCTGAGCTCTGGAGGCCTCACCCTGGCCCACCATGCAGCCTGGAATGAGCTCCAGAGGCCTGTTCCAGGCAGCTCAGGGCCTGCACTGAGGTGAGCCTTGCTCACAAACTGAGGCAAAATTTTACTAAACATTTTGTTTGGTTTGCAAAATGCTCGCCATCCAAGGTGCAGGGGCATAGCTAGGGGAGGGCAAGGGGAGGCAGGGCGCCCCGGGTGCAGCAATTAGGGGGCGCCAAATTGCCTACTGACCCCCTCCGCCACTGCCCCCCCGCCATCCAGATTATATTTTGCAATGGGGGGGGTGCAAAAACTGACTGTTGCCCCAGGCTCTGGAAGCCCTAGCTATGCCTCTGCTGAGGTGCCACTGTATTTTAAGTGAACAATAAAGAGGGAGGCCCAGTGGGGAATCAAATTCCCAATCTGTAGCTCCACAGCCATATGCCTAAACTGAACTATCCATCTGTGAAGCAGGTCAGCCTAAGAAGATACGAGTGGTCTGTTCTGAGTGTGTGAGTTCTGTAGCTCAGTGGGAGCTAAGAGCCGGGATGGTAATTCAGTCTGGTATTCTCTTACACCACATGGGCTCTGGAATTACCGTCCTAGGGGAATTGTTTCTAGACTTGAGTGGATGTGTCCACCTGAATCTTTTAAGTTCCCCTTTCTGTCCTCATAGGCATGGGCTCAACCAGTTCTTCTCTTGCCGGGGGATAGCTTTGGCGGTACAATATTTCTGGGATCGTGGGCATCGCGATGTGACCGTCTTGGTACCTCAGCATCGAATGGAAGAAGATTCCAATGTGAGAGGTGAGAAGGTACTCTTTGATACAAGATTGGGGGCATCCCTGAGTGTGACCTTGACCCAGCTCTAATGAAGCTTCTCCCATTATTTCCTTCTCTTTCTGCCCTTTCCTCAACTGCAGAGAAGCACTACCTGGATGAGTTACTGAACCTGAGCATCCTCTCTCTTACACCATCGCGTAAAATAGATGGGAAAGGCATTGTGCCCTACGATGACAGGTGAGTCCAGTCCTCCGTCCGCAATGTGTTGATGCAATGAATGTTTATCCACAAGCGCGTGGAGCCCAGCCTTGCTTCTTTTTCGGTGCAGAATTTGGGGTCCCTGGGTGTGTAGAGTAACATGTCACTGCTGTAAGATCCGGTGATTCTCTGAATGTCATTCTTTTACAGCCTGGTTCTGTGCTTCTGAAGCAGGTGTGCTATGTCTTGCATCAACTCTTTTAAAGTTGGATTTGAAACAGAGTGTTAGTTTACTAACAGGAGGAAATAGGAATGATTCCTGTTTAGCCCACTCAGTTCTCAAAAGGTGTCAAAATCTTTTTTTTCACAAGGACTTTCACATGACTCCTATTGTTAAATTCTACCCAACTTCCTGGCATTGAACAGCAGTCGTGTATTTGTTTAAAAGCAAGGTCCAGCACTGCTAGATAAATCTGTATAGGATCACCGTCCAAGATACTAGTGTGGCTAGGATTAAAATAATGCTGTGTATGTTTGCTCAGAAGCAAGTCCCATTGTGTCAATATGCCTTAGCACTTTGGCATAAATTGTACCTGTTAATCCATCAAGCTCTGTCCAAGCTGCAGTTTTAATACAAAGGCACTGACTACATAGGGCAGTTGCGATGGCTCCTTCTCTCTCCCCCACCCCCATACTCCTCCTTTCCCCCTCCCATACAACACCGAAGACAAAGGAGAGACATGATAGCACTTTTCATATACCTTATATAAAGGAACTAATTCGTTTCAAACGAAATTATGTTAAGCACATTTTCCTTTATACAAATTTCCCATAGAAATGCATTGAAAACAGACATTTTTATGTTGTACGGATTTGCCCCAGAGGTGAATCTGTTAAGCAAATTTCGTACAAATTTTATGTTATACAAACCATTTGTTATACAAGGGTCCACTGTACTTGAAAGGTAGTCATAAAAAGGAGGGGTAGGATCATTTCCAAGTGAAGGATGTGTAAGCAGCAGCGTAGCAAGGTTTTGGGGCGCCTGGGGCCAAAGTTGTTTTTCACGCCCCTCCGGCCCTCCCCAACCCCATCACATCGACCCAGCAAGGGGGGCAATCTTGCGTGCATGGGGCGTGTGTGGGGCATGTGTGTGTTAGCGTGCATGTGCCTTACCTCCCCCGTGGCAACAAAGAGTTGGAAGAGGAGGAGGAGGAGGAGGGCGCTTCTTCCTCCCCCTCCCCTCCAGGCGCCCCCAGATTTCTGCACTGGGGCAGATGTACCCTTCTGCCCCTCCCTTAGATACGCCCTGGTAAGGTGGGGTGTGTTTTCCCCGGCAGGCCGGGATCACCACAGCCCTGCCTGGCTCTCCTTGCCTCCTGGTAACGGGTGCGCTGGTTCTTGAGAGACCCCCTCCTTCCCGCCGTCCCCAGGTGTCTCCAAGAGGCGGGCGGCAGGTGGTCCCTGCCCTGGGGGCGCTTGGCAGTCAGGGAGGGAGCAGAGAAAGAGCCCGGCAAGGGTGGGCGTGGCAGCCAGATTCGGAGATGGCGGCAGTGGGGCGGTAGGCGATTTGGCGCCCCCTAATTGCTGCGCCCTGGGTGCCCCGCCCCTTGCCCTGCCCACGCCACGGCCCTGCAAGTTACAGGAAGTCTGATTTAGCCTGAATACAGTAGGACCCCGGCATCCGCTGGGGATTGCTTCCAGGGCTTCCTGTGGATAATGAAAACTGGATAAGAGAGAACGCCTAACCACCCACCCCCAAACTGCTGTTTCCTGACAGTAGCGCTTGCTTTATGACTACTGTTTCGAAACAGTAGCTTGCTTTATGGCTGCTGTTGTGCCAGTAGCTTGCTTTACAGCTGCTGTTTGTGACAATAGCTTGCTTAGTGACTGCTGAATTATTTAATTTTTTTTCCCTCTGCCAACCATGGGTAACTGAAAAAGTGGATTATGACTCAGTGGATACGGGGGTCCTACTGTAGCAGGAAAAAAAAACTTCTCAACTGTTAGACCAGTGCAACAATAGAACTGATGACCTCAGGAGGTGTGAGTGCTCCAGTTCAGGAGGCATCCAAGAGACAACCACTTTTCAGATATACTTTGGTTCAGATTCATGCCATGAGCAGGGGTTTGGGCTCGATTATCTTAAGAGGCCCCTTTCGACTCCAATGTTGTAGATGATTCTTTGAGTGTTATACTTGATAACCTAAATATTTACGGCCAGATTCCAAGTGAATGTTTATTCCTTAGAGCAGTGAATAACTGCCAGTTCATGAGTTGCACCAGCTGTGCAACTCGCAATTTGACTAGGTATTCAGTCGGGAACTGTAAACAAAAGCAAGGCGATCTGTTTATAGACCACTCCATACTGCTTAAAGCATTCTCTGGGCGGTTTCCGGCTTAATTATGCAGGCTGCACCAGTGCACTTACTCTGGCGTAAATCTATGCCGGTTTTCTGGCTGCTATTAATTTAAGGAGGTGGGGCGTCCATCTTGGATGGGAGAGTTAAGAATGAATATTCAAGTGATTGGGAGTTAGCCGCCGTTTCACCTTCCTTTCGCACACGCCGGATTATAAAAGTATTCTGCTATGTGAATTTTACTTCTGGCCCGAACTGGGACATTCCCCTGGTTTTCCCCTCCGGGATTTCCCGATTGCAAGGTACCGGATGCCCTGGTGCTTTGACGTGAGGTCACCAGAGCTGCCACCATCTGGAATGGAAAGCAGGAAATGAGTCTGTGTGCAGATGGGGACCACTGGACGGTTGAACACATGCTTTTAGAGTCACAATGTCTTATGGGTGACAAAAGGGGAATACGAGCAGAAGCCTGTTGTGGCCCAGCGGGGACAGAATGAGAAAATATGTTCTGCAGCCGAATAGTCAAATTATACAGTGGTACCTTGTATAAAGGAATTAATTCGTTCCAAATGAAATTTCTGTTAAGCAAATTTTCCTTTATACAAATTTCCCATAGGAATGCATTGAAATCAGAGTAATCCCTACACGTGACCATTTTTATGCTGTACAGATTCACCCCGTAGGCGATTCGGTTGAACAAATTTCTCCTATTTCCAGAATTTTTTATGTTGTACAGATTTTATGTGATAACAAACCGTTTGTTATACGAGGGTCCACTGTATATCTGTTGTTCCTCACTTAGGAGAGTCTGTACAAAGCAGGTTTTCCCAGCCTGGGGGTCGTGACTTTCGCAACGGGGGGTGTCATAAAGTATTTTGTGCTGGGTCACCTTGTACGTGTTACTGCCTTAATTATTTTGTGTGTATGGGGGGGGAAAGCTATATTCTGGAACTTTTTTAAGGCTTTACCCCTTTTAAAAATGCCTTTTTCTGAAAATGTGGTGGTCGGTCGCAAATCACTTGGCTATTAAAGTAGGGGGTTGGGACTTGAAAAACACTGGGAACTATTGGTGTTCGTATAGACCACTAAAATCACAGCTTCCAGGTATCCTAAAACCACAAATGTCAGGTGAAATGCAGTTTTTTTTTTTACAAAAAAATCATAGAAACATTCTTCAGGAAACCCCCCAATGCTGTTTGTTTCCCACACATTCATAGAAATAAATAGAATTTTAATTGGTTTCTGAGCGACATATATGTGTGTGAGCCTTATGGTGCAGTGGTTAAATTCCAGTACTGCAGTCAAAACTCTACTCAAGACCTGAGTTTAATCCGAGTTGGCTGTGTCAAGGTTCACTCAGCCTTCCATATTTCTGAGGTTGATAAATTGAGAATCCATCTTGCTATGGGGAGGGTAGTGTGTAGTTGGCATCATGTAATTGTAATTCCCAGAGAATGCTTAAAGTATTACAGGATGATCTAGAACAGTGGTTCTCAACTTGGGGGTGGGGACCCCTTTGGGGATCGAGCGACCATTTCACAGGGGTCGCCATGAGCCAGTGAAGAAAAAGGCACAAACGGCTTGGGTCTGGGGAGTAAGGGGGGAAAACAGCGAGTTATAGCTTGATAGGTTGGATGGGATGTCAGTCAATGGCACCGGAGGCTGCGATTGGCTGAAGTTGCTTGCAGAGGGAAGTTCTCTATGGCATCTGCGGCAGTGGCCTGCCAAAGGGGGCTTGTGGCCTCTTCCAAGAAGGGCAAGGGGGTCACGACAACATGAGGAACTGTATTAAAGGGTTGTGGCATCAGGAGGGTTGGGAACCACTGATCTAGAAGCAGCATGCATTTCTCTCTGTGCAGAAGTTTTGTTCCCTCTCCTCATAGTCATTGAATGGGGGCATAGGTCTCTCTTCTGGGATAGTTTGGGGCAGAGCAAGTCACCTGAATGTAGTCGAACTACAAGCCCCATCAACCATAACCTGCAAAGTGAGGGGTCATGGATGTTGTTGTTCAGACTGAATCTGGGAGGTTGCGCATTCCCTGTGCTGTTTCGCACTGGTGGAAGAGATAACCCTGTCACAGGACTAAATCCAGCACATGGACTTTAATCAAGTTCATGGGAAATTCGTTAGCAGTTAATTATTAACGGGCCTTCTAGGGCTTCTGTGTAAACATCCCGACGCTTGCCCTGCGCAGGAGAGGGTCATGTGGAAAGCAGGTTTTTCCGAAACACAGCTTGACTCTGTCGGCCTGTGATACATAATAACCACAGGGGATCAAGGGATGTGTCCCAAATAGTCTACTCAGCACAATTGGTTGTGTGTGTGGGGGGGGGCACAAGCAAGACCCCAGTGTAAACTACACAGTGCACTCAGAATCCTTTACAGCAGGGGTGTCCAAACTTTTTGCAAGGAGGATCAGATTTTGTGAGGTGAAAATGTGTGGGGGGCCAACCATTCAGCCTGAAGGGGGAGAGAAAAGGCATGATCTGTGCGCATCTCCAACCGCCGGGCCCTTGGGTGTTTCAAGGCGCCCAAGGGCCCAACGGCTGTTGCAGGGCCCGGGAATCGGCTCACGCGCACCCAAGACGCACCACTGCTCGCATGTGCTGCCCTCCCTCTCAAGGAGGTGGGGAAGACACTGCAGCAACGGAGCCAGGGGATCGAGGGGATGGACAGAGGCAGGGAGGGCAGGCAAGCCATAAAAATGCAAGCTGACATCTGTCGCCAGCACAGGGAAGGGCTGGCCAGTGGGCATGAGTGACAGGTTGAGCCAGCAGAGGGAAGAGGCTGGGGGCCACTCAAAATATTAAATCGGGCTGCATTTGGCCCCCGGGCCGGACTTTGGACATGCCTGCTTTACAGGGACTGTGGCTTGATGTCCAAGCGCCGGCTTTGGGAAATGCCTAATACAGAGAAGGCAAAGCTTCCCCTTGAAGTCCTTCACCGGTTCTTTCTATTTATTTTATTTATATTTATTTATATCAGGTGCTGTAGGCGCCTGGAGTAAGAACTGGCAAGCCACTCCAGTATTCCTGCCAAGAAAACTCCATGGACATGGAGTCACAAAGAGTCGGTCACGACTGTAATGACACAACACACACACACACACACACACACACACACACACACACACACGCACGCACGCACGCACGCACACACACGCACACACACACATTTTTATATTTATATCCCGCCAGATTTTCCTAAAAGGAACTCAAGGGGGTTAACAGATATAAAAATTCCATCGTGCAGACGACAACAAAATTAATCAGTTCCAAGGTAGATATAAGCAAACCAAACAATAGCCCTTAAAAATAAGCTAACAACAATCAGAAAATGATACTAATAAGAACTAATGTAAGATGGCGAAGAAAAGCAGCCGAACATAAAAACTCAAACCACTGCACAAGAATAGATCATCCCCCGTGGTCACCAAATGCAGCTGTAAAGAGCCAAGTTTTTACGACCTTCTTGAACACTGAAAGGGATTCCGCGGTCCTAATATTACTCGGAAGACGGTTCCACAAAGTGGGACCAGCTACTGAGAAAGCGCGTTTCTTGGTGGTAGTTTTGCGTGACTCCCGAGGGGTGGCAATCCGAAGGGCATAGGACTGGGATGTTCTAGAGGGTCGGGCCGATGTTGACCTTTGGATGATACGCTCCGCCAGATATTCTGGTCCCAAACCGTGGAGGGTTTTGTAAATCTCTGTGTTTCCTCCACCCTGTGTCCCCATCCCACCCCCAGGTTCATGCTCAGGCTCGCGGAGAAGACCAACGGCATCATCGTCACCAACGACCAGTTCCGGGATCTGGCGAAAGAGTCCAAGAAATGGGCCAGGATCATCAAGGAAAGGTGAGGCGGGTACCCCTGAGGCCTTTTTTGTAGCCTTATCAGTGGTGGCTCCGTGGGCAGCATCCTTATCTCAGGAGGCAAGGGGAACGGGTAGGATAGAATACAAAACTCCTGTTTGGGAAGAAGAGAGTTGGGTAGAGTCCATTTTTTAGACAACAGCTTCCAGCCAGCACGGGTAAGACTACAGAGCACATGTCTCGGGAGCTGGGCACGGTAGGCGGTGAATTTCTTGCGCCCGCTGGTGAGGACCCCTGTGGGCTTTGAGGATGGCCACCTAACACCACCTTCCCCAAAGCCCAGAAATGCCGCCACACCCTTTGTGGCCAGGCCTGGTTGACCCCCTTGTTGACTGTTGTTACTCTTTGACCCAGCCTTCTCCAGTACATCTTCGTGGGGAACATCTTCATGGTTCCGGATGACCCCTTGGGGCGAGAGGGACCGACCTTAGCCGAATTCCTCAAGAAGAGTCCCAGGTATTTGTTGATTCATGCTTGGAACCAAAGGGTGAAAATGCACCCCCACACCTTTCCCAGTGAACTGGGAGGCGATGCATGTTGCCGTCTCACATGTTTAATCTACCCCCCCCCCCAAAAAAAAAGGAAATGGGGCTGAAAGACAGGGATGGGCCAGAGGTCCCCTGCTGACTTTCATAGGTAGAGAGAGGTGGGTAGGCTAGGGAAGAACATAAGAAGAGCCATGCTGGATCAGGCCAAAGGCCCACCTAGTCCAGCTTCCTGTATCTCACAGTGGCCCCACCAGATGCGTCTGGGAGTGCACGAGACTAGATCTCTGTCTCCTGATACCACTCCCCTGCATCTGGCCCTTGAAGTCCCCTGATTTTAAGCCTGGAGATTACACATCTCCATCATCGTTTGTGACCTGTGATGGACTTTTCCTCCAGGAATCCGTTCAATCCCCTTTTGAAGGCGTCCAAGCCAGATTCCATCACCACCTCCAGTGGGATTAGAACCCAGATCTCACAGGTTGTGGTCCGGTCCCAAGAGACTGACCCTGGACTGGACAGAATGTGTGTTGTTGGACTACAAATTGCATCAGTTCTAGCCAGGATATTTAGTAGTTAGTAGTACTCCACATTGGTTTCAGTCCTACGCTCTTGGCTAGGCTTTGGAGGTCATGTCTAAGCTTAAAAGAACACAGTCTTCATGGTTTGATAGGGTTTGAAACAAAAGCAGGTGGGCTGAAAAGGGAATCCCTTTAAATCAGAGGGGTTTTTGGGGCTGTCTGGATCACTCAGTGGTTTAGGTAGAGTTTGGGAGTTTGATCCCCCCCCAATCTGCTTCCTAGGTAAAGAGCCAGCCTGTGTGGCCTTGGGTAAGCTGCACAGTCCCTGGACAACCTCAGAAGAAGGGAATGGCAAACCACTTCCTAGTATTCCGTATCTTGAAAACTCTGGAAAGGGTCTCATACGTTAGAATGACCACCCTCAGGTAGTGCAGTTAGCACTAAGGGGGCAGTATGGAAATATATATAAATAAATCAAAATTGAGTGGATGGCACAGTATTATTATTGTTTCAGCTTTTGCATGTACCAGTGGTACCTTGTATAAAGGAATTAATTTGTTCCAAATGAAATTATGTTAAGCAATTTTTCCTTTATACAAATTTCCCGTAGGAATGCATTGAAAGCAGAGTAATCCCTAATCACGACCATTTTTATGCTGTACGGATTCGCCCCATAGGCGATTCTGTTAAGCAAATTTCCCCTATCTCCGGAATTGTTTATGTTGCACAGATTTTATGGTATACAAACCATTTGTTATACAAAGGTCCACTGTATTGCAATGGATGGTGACACTCTACCCTCTAGCGGCCCGAGGTACAAAGTACATGTGTTGCTGTAATGCGAGCATGTCCAAACTTCGGCCCTTCAGATGTTTTAGACCACAACTCCCACAGTCCTTTGTCATTGGCACTCTAAGCTTAGAATTCTGGGAGTTTTGGTCCAAAACATCAGGAGGGCCAAAGTTTGGACATGCCTGCTGTAGTGGAACCATGCTATAGCATACAAACTCATCCTAGTTTACCTGTGTTTTCTTGGGCCTTAAGGGCAGAAGGACAAACGGTTCCGCCACAGATCTTAGCTAGCCTCCCTGATAGAGATGGGCACGACTCAGCGAAATCTTCGTTTCCGTTTTCGTTTTTTCGTTTTCGTTAGGTAACGAAACGAAAACGAATTTTTTTTCAAAAACGGAAACGAAACGAAAAAATTTGCCGTGTTTTTCGTTTTCGTTGCGGCAAACACATTGAACTGAAAAGAATGCTAAAAAAACAGAAATTTTTCGTTTTTCGTTAGTTAACGAAACGAAAACGAAAAATTTGCGGGAAAACCCAACGAAAACGAAAACAAACCGAAACGGGCCCCTCAACGAAAAACGAAAAACCATTTTTTTGAGTCGTGCCCATCTCTACTCCCTGAAATGTATCTGTCTGTACCCGTCATTTGTCGATATGGAATAGTGTGTGGAAAGAGAAAAAATGTGTCTCACCGTTGGCCAGGCTTTTCAAGTGCCATCTAAAGGCGGGAACCTTTAAATGGCATTCGATTTCAGCCAGGCTGATGTCGTGAGGTCTCCGCTGTCACCTCACCCTCTGAGACAGACGGGAGAAATGACACTGGGGGGTAAGGAAGATGTTCTGCTTTGGCAGGGGTTGGGCTTGATGACCTTGGGGGTCCCCCTTCCAGTCCTCCAAGCTGCAATCGGTGTCACGTTCTCCAACCAACCGAGAGGCTAGAACTCTGTCGCCTCACCCTCAAGCGTCGCCATGTTCCTTCCCCAAGACATCCGTACTGTTTCACTTAAACCAGGCATGATCAAACTTCGGCCCTCCTGATGTTTTGGACCACAACTCCCAGAATTCTAAGCTCAGATTGCCACTGGCAAAGGACTGTGGGAGTTGCAGTCCAAAACATCTAGAGGACCGAAGTCTGGTCATGCTTGACTTAAATATTTCCTCTTCCTGAGCCACGTGCTCATTCCTGAGCCTTGCAAAGCCCGAGACTGACTCTCCCCCTTTTAAACCCTCCCCCCACACAGCAGGACCAAGCCTTCGAACTGCCACTCCTTCAGCGGCCATCCGGCGCCCACGCCGGTGGCCATGCGGCCTGCCTCACAGACGGAAGTCCTCCAGCTGCGAGACAGGAGGCCGCCCGGTGGGTTGCCCGGCAACCCGAGGCGAGGTGCTCCCGAAGCCCCCGCGGAGAAGGAGACGCTTCGTCCGAAAGCAGAGACCGAACGGCTGAGGAGGGGACTCCTGGAGATCTTTGTGAATCAGGAAAAGAAAGTGGATTTTGTTCTCCTGCGGGAGCCTTCCTGCCAGGACCTCAACAAGCTTTCCGAAGCCATCCTCAACCTGAATTTCTGAACAGGTTTCTGGTACTTAAAACTCAGCTGCAGACACACGCACACGGCAGCTCTGCACGGGACGGCTTTGTACTACTGAACCACCCGTGTGGCTTCTTTGGGACACCACTTGCTGACGAGAGAAGAGCCGGGGAAGATGCTTTTGCTGTGATAAGATGAAGAACACCTCTCTTTGCTCTCTCTTTTTGGTACAGATTTTTGTACAGGCCTACGGAGTCCTTGGTGGATGGACCACCTTCCTTTTCTTAGCTAGAAGCAGAAGCTCTTGCTTCCAGAATGAAGTGGTCTTTAGAGTCACAGCGAAATAACTCAGGGTTAAGTTAGGGCCTTTTCACACGACCCCTAAGATCCGCTGGCCACTTAAATTCGGACCAGAGATCTTGGGGGTTCGTTGCTCTTCCTGTGTTCCCACCCCCTCCGCACTTCCTTGCTCCTGCCTGCGTGAGGGGAGGGAGGAAAAAAGAGAGGGGAAAAAATGCAGGCTCACCTCCGAAGCGCCCGGAGCCCTGTCGTTGTCCTGATTCCTTCTCTTAAAGGGGCAGGAGGCAAAAAAACCAAACAGAAGCGAGGAGAGCCCCGCACTCACCAGATTAAATCCGGACCTGGGGATTTTCACCCTCCTAGAGCAGGTACAAGGAACGTGCGCTGGGACGCGCTTAGGTGGGCGTGGTCACACGTAATTTCCTGCAAACTCCGGAGCTGGTGGGGAAACAATTGTAAGCTCCGGAGCTGGCAGCCATTTGCTGCGGAGTTTAGGGGTCGTGTACAAATACCCTTACTCTACGTAATATGGCCATTGTATGGCCCACCAAAGGTGTGGTAGAGCCATAGCGCTTCCCTGATTCTGTGCTACCCGTGCCTGTGGCGCACCTTCCATCTTGCACAGAGGGAGGCTCCACTGTGAATATTTAAGGATCCATGGATCGTTGCCACCCTAAAATCATACTACGAATTGTTCTTCCAGAAGCATCTGAAGTAGGATCGCAGCCTCTTTGTGAGGGGTGTGCGACTCGCGACTCTCTCAGGTGCTGGACTCCAGCTTCCATCAGTTGTAGTAGCCGTTAGAGAGGGATCATGGCAGTAGTTCTATCATCCTAGGGGACTAAATGTTGCCTGTCTTTGGTCTGTACAGCCGTGCAGTGCAAACAGGTTCTGGATTTAAAGTTGCAACTCTTACACAAATCCCAGGACAGCTTAAAATAAGACAGGTATGTACTGATATAGCTTCGTCTATGTCTAGTTGAAGAACCATCACCAGGAAACCCTTTTTCTGCCATCCAGTTTGGGGGAAGAAAATACGGGGGCACAAGTACAGTTAGCCAAATAAGTTCCCTTTTAATTTGTAGCCCAGTTCCCTGAAAAGCTATTGTCTGCTGTTTGAATTTTAAAATAATTGTCCTTGAAGCACCACTGAGCATCTTCTCCGGATCTGAAAGATACATGATTATTTTTTTAATGTGGAGATTTTAAAAATCCCTTCTTAAATTAAGATGGCAATGAAACCTCTTAGATTTTCAGGGCCAAATTACTCAAAACACCCACCCCTGCTCTCCAAAACATTGAATGGAACTTGCAATACCCTCTTACCTTTTATTTCTGAAAGAAAAATGTACCTTGTTTTTCATATTCCAGATCAATGATAGTGGACGGTAGAGAAAGAACTGTTGTTCGCTTCATGGAAACCCGGATAGCTTTTTAAAGCTAGCTATAGGTTTGTGATTTCTGACCAAGTGATGCTTTTGTTGATCAAATAATAATGAATTTTGAAATTGGATAATGTCATCCATGAGGAATTTTGGCTTTTCTGAGCAACCACTCCCAGGATCTCCTAGTTTTTATTCTAGGGTTGGTAGTCAGCAAAGGTAACAAAGGCAAATTCTGGAGGGGAAATGGTCTGAGCCAAAATCTTTGTTTTGTAGTTCCCGAAGGAGGGAGTCCTTCTTGACCTACAGCTCCCAGAAATCATAAGTACATAAGAGCCATGTTGGATCAGGCCAAAGGCCCATCTAGTCCAGTTTCCTGTATTTCACAGTGGCCCTACCAGATGCGTCTTGGAGCGCATGAGACTAGATATCTGTCTCCTGATACCACTCCCTTGCGTCTGGCCTTTGAAGTACCCTTTTTTTTAAGCCTGGAGATGACACATCCCCATCATGGCTCATAACCTGTGATAGACATTTCCTCCAGGAATTTGTCCAATCCCCTTTTGAAGGTATCCAGGCCAGATGCCATCACCGCCTCCTGTGGCAGGGAGTTCCACAGACTCATGGTTTCAGACCCTTTTCTGTCCTTTTGCCCAGGACAGAAAATAGTCGGAACTTTTGAGTACTGTAGGCCAAGAAATCCTGGGAGCTTATGGTTTGATACTTCTCCCTCTCTGCCTCCTTTCAATAGATTAGAACTGCTGCTTGTCCCAAGCTACAGTGGATCCGCAGATGCAACAGGACTTATTATTTAGCAAATTATCCACTGTGGAACTACTCTTAATTGGAATTAATAATAGGATAGTGGCCATTGTCTCCATTTTTCTTGAGTTTTGGATGCAATGTGTAGCCTGCGTACTGTAATTAAAAACTGTAAACTGCCCAGAGACTACTTGACGTGGTATGGGGCGGTATATAAGCAGAACACTTTGCTTTTTGCTTTTACTGTGACTCACAGTAAAAATGTAAGGCACTGAAAATTTTTCAGACTCACTTGTTCTCAAGGAAACCCACTTACTGATTTTCTGAGCAAAGCCCAAAACTGGGACTGGTAAGTCATGCCCGCCGTAAAGGATTCTGAGTTTCTTCCTCTTATCCCAACAGCAACCAGCTCTTCCCAAGCTGGCTCACAGTCTATCCTTTTATTTCCTCCAACGTTTGAGCTGCTGCATTTGCGAAAATTAACGCGGCTTTTTCCAAAGGCTACAGCAGCCGCCTGGAATTATAACAAATTTGTCTAAATTGTTTACTTTGATTGTAAGCAGCCAAGAGACCTTTGGGTAGTGGGCGGCATAAAAGCTATATAAATAGATAAATAAATCACCCACCCAGCCAGCTTTTCGTTCAACGATTAGCATCTGATTTCAGCCTAGCCTCCTTAAATGGTACAGAACCTTCAAAAGGGTGTAATCGGCATAAGATGAGGAAGTGAGCTTGAAGACCAAATATACCATTTGATCCACAGGTGGAATGGATAACATCAAAAGGTGTGGAAAGGCATTTCGCCCTTTCTAGGAGTTCCTTGCTGGGTTTTTTGAGGCTTGTTGCTTTCTCATTAGCTATAAATTAAAAAGAAGTTGGCTGGCGATGGAGGCTGCAGGGTGCGACCAAAAGCGTTGGGGAGAAATGTTGAGTGCCCCCTGATCTAAAGAGAAAGGGGAGGAACTAAAGGAAAAAGGGGAGGTGTGAATGTGTGTAGCTGAGCCGTGACATGTCTTTGGAAGGACTGGGGCAATAAAAACACCCGCCTCCATTCAATTAGGATGCAGCCTACAACATCCAAGCTCTGAGCCTCAACTAAGAAACTGCCTGGCTTCCCCCCCCCCCCCATCTTGCCAAGGACCTTACATCTAAGAAATAACTCCTGGCAAACCCATCTTTTGCCATGTTATAACCTATTGGTACTACTCTGAGGAAGAGGGTTTCACCCTCGAAATATTACCAATGTTTTTTTTTATTTTTTTCTAGTAGTCTAAAGCAGTGGTTCTCAACCTGTGGGTTCCCAGATGTTCCTGGACTGCAACTCCCAGAAGCCTTCACCACTTGCTGTGCCGGAAGAGATTTCTGGGAGTTGCAGTTCAGGAACATCTGGGGACCCACAGGTTGAGAACCACTGGTCTAAAGGTATCACCTCTTCTACTTTTGTATTTGGTTTTTTGTGATGGCTACATACTGTAGCTCCTCAACTTGTTTTGACTTCTATGGCAGTCTTCCTGACCTCTCCCACAAGAGTTGATCCTAAAGACTGAGAGTGTGTGATGGGTCCCACAGTAATAGGCCTTTTTACCTGCAAGAATGTCACCTCTGGTCTGTGTATGGACTGTATTTAGGACCCCAAAGGAAAAGGAAGCAGAGTAAAGTAATACCTTTTTTAATTTACAATCCTCATCCGTTTTCCCCGCTCCCACGAAGCAAGATTTTTCTGCCACTTAGTCCCGGCGTCAGGAATCGGCCAGCGGCAGAGGGAGGTGGGTGGGTGGCGAGGGGCTGCGGGTGATTTTGAGCGATCGGCAAAACAGGACGGGCTCTTTGCCCAACCCGAGCTGGTAATGCCACCAGTACAGCTTCTGTCTGGGTTGCAAAATGACCCGCAGAGGCTCCGCCTCTTCGGCGACCTCCTCCCACTCTTCCTGATCCGTCCGGACTCCCAGCCCACCGTAAGCGACAGGGAGAGAGAACTGGGATTGAAGGAGGGAGACGGCCAAAGAGTCAGGATCGATAGATCCGGAGACGTGGTAGTTCCGAGCAAATGCCTGCTTGGAGTAGCCCACCTTGCGCGTGATCTCATGGGTGCTGGGCATCGGGAGCGCCGTCGCATTGGAGAGGAGTTTAAGGCACTCCCATGCCCCAAAGGCAGCCCCATAGGTGACAGCCAAGCCACCAGGAAGGAATGAAACCACATCCGGGTGGACAGAGAAGGACCCCTTCTGTCCCACGCCGACAGCGAAGAGATGGCCACGGAGGTGATTTTCCTCATCCATCCTTAAACAGGCCAGATGGCTGGCGTTGGCCCCATAAAAATAGAGCCCATCGAGAAATGTCGGCTCCAGGGAGACCTCTTGAGGTTCCGCCCCAGTGGCCAAGTCCACCACAGAGAGGACCACGCCACGCTTCAGGAAGAAGACGAAGAAACGGCCTCCGCAAGAGGCATAATGGTCCCCTCCTTGACAGCTGGAGTGCAATGGCACGGGATCGGAAGGAGGCTCAGAGTTCAAGTCTACAGCTTTGCAGAAAGAGCCTCCGTGGAGGAGGTAGATGGCGGAGCTGCTGCAGTCCCCAACGTAGTGGTCCTTGCCTCGGCAGGCAGGGTGGAGATCCCATACTTGGAGGTCCTCCCCCAAGGAGAAGTCAAGGGTTTGAAGGTAGCAACCCAGATCCGAGCGAACGATGAAGGATCCGTGGCGTGTGGTGAATATATCTGTGCCGGGGGACACCGTCCGGGGGACAACGCAAGCCATGAAGATCTCTGAAAGGGAAGAACGGGAGAGACATGCCATAGTCTTATAAGTAGGTAACAGTCACTGTAGATTGATAGAGCTTCCAAGTTCAGAAGCTAAAACACAACAAACCTGTCCAAATAGCAGCATATGCGATGGCACAATGTACTTATTAATTAAAAGGAGCTAGTGCATTCCTAAAGATGAGCTTCATTCGAGAAACTTGTTGGCCACTATAGGAAGCAGAATACTAGCCAAAACAGACTTCTGGCTGGACACCCTATCCTCAATAAGATTTTAATGCCTGACTAGAGCAAAGACAAAGGCGAGAAAGCCGTTGTCCCCAGATTGGACATCACTGGGTAAACAGATCTAATGCAGTGCAGCTGAAAAGCTTTGACACTCTGCTTTGGTGCCGTCCACATTTTGCACCGAGATCCCAGCTGCTATGCAACCTGCATTCAATTCTGCAACCTGAGCAGACTTGAACTTTTTCATGTTTTTTTACATTTTAGATAAATAATCCTGAGCATCCTGCTTCCTGCAATGCAGAACCTAAGAGACCAAAATCGTCTCTCTCCGGTTTGGGCATTAGGGCTGCTGGTTGCTGACACACAAACACCCCCAGCCCTAAAATGAGACAAGGGGTGTGATCTGGAAATTATAATCTCATCTTTAGGGCTGGGGGTTGCTCAGTAGCTTGAAGCACCAGGGCCTGGGGGTTTGAATTTTTACACTACTACCCAGTCAAGGGGGGCGGCCAAGATGACCCTAAATATCTGGCTGATGGGGGTAATGTGTCCTGCCACCCGAATGCCCCTGGAAAGCCATATGGTGGTCCCATAGTGACTGCCAACAGAAGGAGGGACGAGGAAACCATTTCTGAGATTCATACTGAGAAAAACCTGGGAAGGTTGCTGTCAGTTGAAACCAACTTAAGAATGTATAAAAATAATATTTATGGGTCAAAAACCAGGGAGAGGAAAAGAGCCTGCAATTTATGTTGTACAGATTCTCCCCATAGGCGATTCTGTTAAGCAATTTCCCCCTATCTCCAGAAAATTTTATGTTGTACAGATGTTATGTTATACAAGGTGTTTGTTATACAAGGGTCCACTGTACTTCCTCCGGAAGCTGGTGCCACAAGTTTGGTCCCACCACAAAGATGGCCCTGTCTCTTGTAGCAGAAGGAATTCGCCAGGATTGCGCATGCATGCTATATCCTATTGAATGTCTGTGCACTCTGCGCACACACTTTGGCCATAATGATAATTGTGTATCCACCATATCTCGCCTGATTTTGGAAGCTAAGCAGGGTTGGCCCTGGTTAGTACTTGGATGGGAGACCCCCAGGGAATACCAAGTGCTGTAGGTAGGCGCCTGGAGTAGGAACTGGCAAACCACTCCAGTATTCCTGCCAAGAAAACTCCATGGACATGGGGTCACGAAGAGTTGGTCACAACTGTAACGTAACAACACACACACTTGAGAGAGAGCAATTCCCCCTTGTGAGAATGGGGATCCCTGAATCATGGAGGCCAAGCAGAGGGTACCTCTGCTCCCCACTACAAACTCCTCCATTTTTTATTTATTTTGCACACAAAACACAGCCTCTGTGTGGTTTGCAATAACGGTGCATCTTGTGTATGAATGATGCCAGTGCACTGCCAGGCAGCCTCCACACCCACCCACCTACCCACCCACCCCAAGAAAAATCCCACCAGCACTACGAATTAAAACTTCGGTGCCATTTCTTCTGGACCAAACTGCGCAGTTCTGGGGGATGATGGATTTTGTCCCAGCCTTTGAGAAGGGAGGGGTGGTGGAGGAAGAATCTCTCACGGATGGAGTCGAGGTAGGAACCCGGGAGTTCAGGAAAGTTGCACAGCTAGAATACTACCATTCGCTCCAGGGTTTTGCTTCTGAGTTACTTTGGAAGCCTGTAATCTCTCCGCGGAGTACCTCTGAGTATGTGCAGAGTGCTAACTCGCCTTCTGGAGTACAGAATAGTACAGTACTCGTCATGCTTCCTGTTCCCAGAGGCAACGAGAAATGATTCCACCCAAGAACAAGGGATTTAAGCTCACACGTTATTTCCTAGACTAAAGAGATTTTCTCCAGGCATGGGGTTACACAACCATCTCCTCCGCCCGCACCCCCAGCCGGAACACCGGGGTACCCCTTGAAGGAGGGCGTCCATGAACTGGGGTGTTGCGGGGAGCCCCAGAAAGGAAGGGGAAGCCTGCACGCAAAGGGGTAGCCACCGATCTCAACATCAAGGGGGGGGGGGGAAGACGCAAGAGAGCCAAGCTGCGGATCTCACCGAATTCGTAGGCGCGGCGTCTCTGCACTGCGACGCCTTCCGGGAAGAGGCTGGCGGAGGAGGCTCCTGGGCTCCGCCTTACCGAGGGGGAGGAGATCGGGGCGGGGTGAGGCGGGGTTTGTTGCTAAATAAATAAATAAATAAATAAATAAATAAATAAATAAATAAATTTGAGAAAGAAAAAAGAAAAGCGGTGGCGAGCTCTGGGATTGCTTGTCTTTATTTTTATTTTGCAAAAGGTTAAGGGGATACAGTTAATTCAGGGCCCGTGAAAGCAAAGCTGCGGTTGCACCACTTTTGGGATCGCGCCATCAGTTGCGCCTGTTTTGTGGTGGCATTAAATGTCTTGCAAACGGGAGCCCGTGGCTTCACTCCTCTCCGGGTTTTTTTTTAAAATCATCAACATTGTTTAATCATCAACAGAATTGCGGAGCTGGAAGGATCCCTGTGAATCATGGAGTCCAGCCTTGGTCAAAAACGCACAGTGGGGAATCGAACTCCGGCTCTATAGAATCCTAAACCACTGAACTGTCTGGAAGTTCCTGACCGTGACATTATCTATTAATTTTTTTCTTACCGTTCTTGTCTTTTTAACCACTAATACGACCAAAGTTTGAAATGTGCCTCTCTATTTTGGGAGAGTTATATTTTCCCACTTTTCTTTTGTATGGAACAGTTGCAGGGTTTTTTTTATGGTGAAAGGTGCAGGTATCAAACGAGACCTCGGTTCACACAGAAATTAAAAGCATTTTATTAAGCTACTGTTGAATAATACACACAGAGAACTTGTCCCGAGGCCCCTTTTATTTTATCTTTATGCCAACTTTCTTCCAGAACTGGGATACAGTAAAAAGCAATTTACAGGACAATTTAAAGCAACTACTGAGTAGCATGCAATAAAACGGCAAACTAGAATAGAATTTAAATTCAACAATAGGTTTAAAATCCAATTAAAATTAAAACTCGGATGTGCTCCAGAGGGCAAAAGGAGACAGTGATGAAGGAATGGCTCCGCAATTTTTAGGATGAAGAAGGCAGAGGTATCTCAGAGGGTGGATCCATGCTATGTGTGACCATAACCTCTCTACAGTACAAGACAGTCTCTTTTCCAAGGCCTAGCTGGTACTGCCACACATAAGCCGCCTCTTGGGGCTGCAGTGTGAATTGTAGGTTTTTCTCTTCTTCACTTAGGCCTTCCCACTCCTCCTGCTCTGTGTCGAGGCCTAAACCGCCATATTGGACCGGTAATGCAAACTGGGCCTTTGCTATTGCCATGGCAACGGAGCCTGGCTTGGGAGCATCAGGCAACAAGGATGCTGTCCAGGCATCCCCAATGTCGGCCAACGTCTCCTCGGCACAGCCCACTTGCTGGGTCACCGCCCGTGCCCCGGTGACAGGGGCGTCTGAGTCGTTGCGAATGGTGTCCAACAACCTCCAAGCCCCAAATGCAGACCCTTTAACGAGGCCAAGACCTCCCGGCAAGAAGCTGAGGATCTTGGGGTGGAAAGAGAAGAATTGCCCACTAAAGTTGTCCCACATTTGCCAATAGAGGTAGCTACGGCGGCTCCCCATTTTCTCTTTGGACCATTGGCATGGCCCTAGGTCTACGTCTCGATCCGGTTCTCCCGTAGACAAGTCCTTCACAGCCGTCACAGAACCGGGGCTCATAATAACGCCGAAGGAGCCGCCGGCAACAACAAAGTAATGTTGCCCACCATAGCAACTAGGGTGTAGGGTACGCGCTGGCTTGGTAGCCCCGGTAGTCAGGTCCTCCGCTTCCAGCAGCTTGTTGCCCCTGATGACGTAGATGGAGTCATGCCAACGGGAGCCGAAATAATGTTCTCCACTGCACAAGGAAGGATGGAGGGAACGTAGATCAGCGCTGGGCGAGGTTGGCAACAGAGGAAGAAGGAGGTAACAGTCCAGGTCTGGGCGCACAATCACATCTCCAGCCCTGGTGCTGAAAACATGGACGTTGGTTACGTCCTTACGTCGAACCATCGTGACCAAGTCCTTTGTGGAGAAGGTAACACAAGAGATAAACAATGAAAGAGAAAGGGGGCATATTTTCACAAATAACCACATACACACACTCATATCCCATTACCAGTTTGGTTCCCCTGACCAGAAATTAGGGAAAAATTCACCTTTTAGGGACTTTTGAATCACCAGAAACATCCCAGCATGCTGGCTGTGAAACTTCTGGGATGTTATAGTCTGTGGAAGTGGACCTTAAAACAGCTTGTCTTGAAGGTCCCACAATGCTTGGTTTTTGGGGAGGCGGAGGTCTTTTGTATTTGCCCTGATATGCTAGCACAGAGTAAAACAGCTGCCTTTTCTGATTCGAAAAAGGTTTTTTTTCTGTCTCTGCTTCAGTCGCATATTATTTATTTATTATTTATTTTAGAGTATTTTAGCCTGCCTTTCTCCTTGGAAAAGGACCCAAGGCAGCTTGCAGTAATGAGGAACAATATAGAGTCCAGTACAATTAAGACATATTCAAGTGTATTATGAACAGGGAATTGATGGACATCTTCCAGCATTAAAAGACAGCATTACATTAAAGCTACAAGAGAACACGAGCAGTTAAAGAGAGAGTAAAAATTCCATGTAAAAGTTATGACTGATGGAAACTAACATTGGAAATATAGTCTCATACAATCACACAAGTTTATAAGTGGTTATAGACACAAAGTCTATGTGATCATGTATGGTAGATTCATTTATAAACCACACAATAGCTTATAATTCCGGGAAATATTATCCTTGCCCTCCTTTTGCAAATAAAATTCCATGCTGCTCTGAAAAGATATTGTACAACCAAACCGATCAGCTTTCTGAGTTGTGCTAAACCCAAAGTTTAAATTCAAAATAATTTTAAGATAAGTTGCTTGCATGTACTCTGTGTCTGTACCTGCGTGTGTAGAAGAGGATGAGACTGAATGATTAAATGTTTTGTGTCTCACTTTGCTAGTTCAAGACTACATCCTGTATATTGTACTCCTCCAAAAGCCACCCACCTTTCTTTCTGGTTGTGCCTTTCTATTTTTGGTTGTCCCATGCAGGCGAAAATAAAGCAGGGACTGCAATTTGTCCTCCACAAAAAATAGGCAAACATTGAACCCTTTGAATTTCTACCTGACATCTGGCTTTTCAATAGCAGAGGAGCCCTGCTGCAAAGTAAGGTGGCACCTTTTGCTATCCTTGTTCTGTTTTGGTTTGGCATTACCATTACAATAGTGTTTCAGTCTCCCTCCATTCCCCATGTTGACACAGTTGGCATCCCTTCCCTTCCCGATACTCACAGCTTATTCAAGATACACATAAGCGAAGTTCGCTCAGTTCAAAAAACCCTTATGTTCTCCTTGGTATTCCTTTGACAGCTTCCTACATCTCTCTCTCAGCATAGGCTTTCTGACAATGGCCCCCTGATCTCTCCTAAGCCATGTCACTTGCTCTTTGGCAAATACCCTTGGGTGCTGAAGGGTGTCTCTAACCCTCCCTTCTTCCTGTGCTCCCAATGTCTTGTGACTGAGGTGAGCCATCTTATCTGCTTGGCTCATATGGCAGAAGGCTGCTATCAGTGTTTTGCACAGGACTGCCCTGTTTCGATGTTGAGAAGACCCTCACATTTCCGAAAGCTGAGACACACTTCTTTTTCTATATTAAAACACCCCTTAGAAGTGCAGAATTCTGTGTGGGACCTGCTAGTCTGGGCCATCTTTCTAGTGAGCTAGATTTTGTGGTGGCCCACTTTAGAATCCCCACTTCTAAAGCATGCAAGAGAGTGTGCATTCAAAACTGGCCTCAACAAGGACTTCTTGAAGGCATCTGCCCAGCATAGTTGTAGCAACTTGCTACTGGGAGAACCACCATGATTCTAGCTTAGAGAATCCAGAGCTAGTGAGGGACTTGGAGTTCTCTTCGAGTCCATTTTCCCTGATAGCAGACACTTATTAATTCCTCACCAAACTAGAAACCCAAATATTCCTATAGGGTGGAAGTCTGGGTGGTAAACCGGTATCAAACTGTCATAATGGTATTTCCTCAAGAATGCATGCCCCAGATGTTACAAATGTACAGTAATATTCACCTTCCAATGATGATTTCTGAAACAAACAAAACATGGTGAGTTCTATGACAAAATTATGCTTTTTGCCACATGAGGGAGCACCTGTTTTAAATACATGTTAAGTGTATCATCTAGTCTGACACTCAGAGGCAAGTTCTAGCAAGATGTGGCCAGGCCAATGCCTTGGGAAGGGGAAGCTTCCTTATCAAATACCTGTTTGATCATTGACTTTGAGTTAAACTAGATCAGATATGTCCAGCCTAAGCGAGTTAAGCAAGCTCTCACCAACCTTACAGACGTATTGGACTCTGACTCCCATCATCCCTTGCCCAGAAACACCACTTTACGGAAAACTGAGTGATTTTTAAAATTTCTTTCAGTTATACAATTACAAGTTTGAAATAGGCCCTCAAAGATCATCTTAACCAACCCCAACTCTCACTACATTTAAAACTAAGGAGCAGTTTCTCTATTTGGTTATTAGTCCTCCACAGGAGGTGGTAGAATTTCGTCATCCTTTGGTGTAAAGGCTCTTTCCAGTTTGATCCCAAAGTGTTTGTCCAGTACTGTGGGGATCTCTGAGCTCTCAAGGAGGGTCTGTGTACGCTCCTGTCCCTTGCTGGAAATGAGACGTTGGCCGATGTAGGTCAGGCGCCCGCCACCCTCCGTGTGCAAAGAGCAGAAGGATTTGCAGGTGAAGATGGAACTGGGCGAGGTCTGGTGATAGAGGCACATGTCTGCAAAATCGCCCAGTTTCCTCTCCTCGAGCGTGAACTGATATAGGACTCTCCCTTGCGTTCCGGAGACGTCTCGCCGCTCTAGCATCCAGATGTCTCCATTCAGGGCCAGCCAAAACACACCACCTTCTTGGACTTGTTCTACCTCTGGCTTCAGCTCCAAAGGCTCCGTGAAGGCATCCCCAAATCCCACGTCGCACAGCAACCGGTGCCCGTCCAGCTGGACCAAGATCACCATGTGGTCCAACGGGGGACCATAACGCTCGGTGAAGCGGTTCCGGACTCTCCCCGCCAGGCCTTGGGCGTCAAATCCAAAGGCCTGCAGCAGCCAAAGGAAAAGGCCGTTGAGCTCGAAACAGAAGCCACCCCGGCAGCGGCGGACGATCTTGTCGTACAGGAGAGGCAGGTCGAGGACGATGGGTTCCCCACAGTGGATGCTGAGGCTCTCGAAAGGCACGGAGAGGAGATGGCGGCGGTGCAGGAGACGCAAAGCCTCCAGAGAAGGCTCCAGGGGGCCTTGGTACCCGATACGTAAAAGGTAAAGGCCCAGGTCCATTTTGGAAAGGATCTAGGTGCAGAGCCAAGAGGTGAACTTGGGTTCCTCAGTTTATCCTCTTTCCCATGAAAGGGGAAGCTTTAATTTTCTTAACAGGAAAAGCAGAAGAGCGGGCTGTACACTCACAGAATCTGGAAACCCACAACGTCTTGCGGATACGATCCCCAATGGAAAATACTTAACAGGATAGCCTTGGTGTCACACAGTCACTGCCTGGTTCTGTTACCGGAAGAAGCAGAGAGAGCCAAGGAGAGGTCATGTCATGTGACCATCTGGCAAGCTTTTCAAAACCCAGTCTCCTCCCTCTAGTTATTGCAGCACTTGCCCGGCTCTGCCGTTCAAGAGGTTAACTCTTCCTTAGCAAACTTTGGAAAACCGAATTCAGGGCATTCAGCCCCGTCATTGACATGTTGAACTGAAAATGAATAGGAGAATCAAAGCCAGACAACTCGGAACCCTTTGGCTGTGATATACTGTAATCTGGGTTCCGACTCATGGCCAAACCGTTTAACTCTCTTAAAAATAGCACTGCAAGAGAGTTAAGGCTAAACGACAGAGGGCGTAATAATTATTGTCTGTGTGGGAAGCACATTTAAAATACTATGTACAAGCATGTGCATGCAGTCCCAGACCCCTTTGGGGGTCAAATGACCATTTCACAGGGATCACCATGAACCAGCTTGGGTCTGGAGGAGGAAGGGGAAGAAGGGGGCAAAGAGTGAGTTACAGCTTGATGGGTTGGAGGGGATGTCAGTCGATGGCACCGGAGGTTGCAGTTGGCTGAGTGTGCCTGTAGAGGGAAGTTCTCTGTGGTACCTGAGGCAGTGGCCTGCCAAAGGGGGCTTGTGGCCTCTTCCAAGCAGGGCAAGGGGGTCACCACAACATGGGGAACTGTATTAAAGGGTCGCGGCATTAGGAAGGTTGAGAAACACTGCACTAATCCATGCCCTAACATGGAGAGGGTAACCCACAGAAGTCTGTGGACTTTGTGCGCACACACCCACACTCGTATTGCTACTCCCACCTCATATATTTTTTTTACGTAAATGGGAGGTTGTGAACCATCATGGGACCTGTCTACCTTTTTGTGTGGAAAAAAAATTAGAAATATGCTGGACAGCATCCTTACCTGTGTGCAAGTTAAATTTCATAACTAATGAAGTACTCGTGTGATTGCACCATCCGGTGTGCCTTTTCATATAAGTAGCACATTGTTTGTTGGTGCACTGTCAATTCTTCTCAGTAAGTTGTGCAAATCAATGTCCACATATTTAAATCATAAAACAGAATTCTGGGCATTATAGCTGAAGTTGCTGTTAGATTATTATGCATAACAGGCCTGTCTACGGTGTATGATTTATCATCTACATCATGGCACCATTATAAAATAAGTTTTGAGTATGGAAATACTGTTCTTGGGTGATAAAAAGAAAATTAAAAAGAAATCGACACTTCCCGTTTGCAGGGAGGCCCTTCTGGGGCCCTTAGAAGGCCTGGGAAGGCCCTCGCAGGCCTGTTCAGGGCAGTGCCAGGCTAGGGGTAAGTACAAGGGCCCCCAGCTAGGGCACCCAGGCCCGACCCAACCTGCATCCGTATATCACGGATTTTCAATTATTGTGGGTCGAGTTGGGTCCCTAACCCCCAATAGGCGGGGGGTTACTGTATTACATAAATAAACAATACATTATATCTAACTTTTGTCTCTGTCTTATAGGTGGGATAATGCATGTCCCTGCACAGCTCCTGATTGGCCAGCGCCAGGCAGAAGGAACAATGACATGTTGGAGGTTACTTCCTGGTTGGAGTCTAGCCCCATGTGAGGTAAGTCAAGATAAGTCAATGGGTGATTTCATTTGGGAGGGTTGGTCCAAGTTCCAAAAAACAGCTGTGCTGCGCGATTCATTTCAGAACCGGACCCATTCCGAAACAAAAGACCCATGCCTAAAAATTGGGAGAGCATGTGGTAGGAGGCCCTGCTGCCACATCAACATCTGGAACCACTGTGGACTTGCAATGCCACCTGAGAACATCTAAAGATGGCTGCTGAGGTGTCAGGGCGGTCTCATGCACAAGAATCACATCCCTCTGTCAGTACCACCATGCCTGGAGACCATGGAATGCAAAGGGATCCCACAAAACTCCCCCTTTTAGAACCAAGAAAGCCAAAAGAAATATATTTTCTGATTCCAGACACTCCATCTTTTGATTTGGCCCCAGTTGCAAGCACATAGAAAGTAATTAGTAGCACAGAACAGTTTGTGACTCTGCATAGACACTGCTGTTTGTCATCAAGCAGAACATCTGTTGCACCACAAGTCTTAGCGCCCAACTTCCTTGCTTTGTGGAGTTCACTCCAGCATGCGATAACATTTGGCTATGGATTGAAAGCTAGAACTTAGTCAATGTCATCTGGTCTGATGGTGAAGCTGACAAGTCACTCTAGCTATGGATTTAGGCTGATCGCTCATGCTCTCCTTGTACACTTCTTCACCTTTGGAAATGGAGGCCCAAGACCCAGTAATGATCCAAAGAGGGCATATTGCTTCAACTTGCCGTTGTCCTACGGCAAACACAAATCACAGAAATATGTTTTTTTCCTACCTTACCTCTTTGCACAGGGACACTTAGGCATCTCCTGTAATTACTAAGCCCACTTTAATTATCGTTTGTTTTCTTGGTAAGCTTCACAGCTGCCCATAGACCACATAACAGAATTCAGCGCAAGTCATGCTGTGTACTTTATAAAGAAATGGTATACAGATTACTGAGGAGTATGTCCAATGGAACTTTGTGAGTTAACGCCTACTACTCCACTCCAAGCCAATGTTTATGCCAATCAATAGAAAAATGTGTAGTTGGTGCAGGGAAAATTACATTTTATGATGCTTGGTTCAACAGGGAAATTCTTGATTGAGTCCTTAGGCAGAAAGCTAAGCTTAGGTTCTGTCCCCCCCCCCCCCAATCGAGCATCATTTCTTATGACGGCCACCTCATCCATTATATGTTGGTTAGCATAAAATGCAAGTCTTCTGCAAGGATAGAGGACAGCTTTTGCTGCCATTCAGGACCTTCTTCTCATTTCTCCTTCACCTCCGGCTCCTTCTCATCATTCTGCCCCACAATTTCAACAAACATTTATAGAACTCTGGGTGTAGGCTAAAAACTAACGGCTAGTTGAATCTGCCTGCCTCCAGAGATCATGTCCTCATTGGAGAAATGGCCTCCTCTGTATATATGGATAAATGGATATGCCTTCTTGCAACTTTATATATGGTGGCCTCCAACTCTAAGGGGCATCTGCAGTCCTTCACAGTAGGCTGGGTGTTGGTTCACGTATTCAAATACTTATCTGCATTGTATGGCTGGCAACATCTCCCCCTTTTCTAGAACTGAACACAAACTCTAAGTTGGATCAGATCACTGTGCAATGCAATGAAGGCTCAGATACCATGTTCTGTGTTGTCCTGGCTGACATTGGCTTTCTGACCATTTATTTATTTATTTATTTATTTATTTATTTATTTATTTATTTATTTATTT
>JAHTLZ010000127.1:830603-841423 GCA_023846285.1 Phrynocephalus versicolor | reverse complement strand
AGCCATGCTGTGCAGATGAACAGTCCATGGTGTCCACAGTTAAAGACTCTCAAATTATGGGCTCATGAAAGGGCCTCTCGGTCAATAATTTGTCAACGTAGGCAATGCTAGTCCAGATAAGCCTCTTTACTGACAAGGCAAAAATAAATTGTGTGCATCCCAGGAATTTCCCAGGTGCATTACGATTTCCTTCAACACGCTTATAACGGGGACCCTCGCTAACTGACATGTTCCTTGTTGGTATTTTTTATTTATTTATTTTTATACTGAAGGAACTCTGGGCGGTTTACAACAATCATAATTCAACAATAATACAGTGGTACCTTGTATAAAGGAATTAATTCATTCCAAATGAAATTATGTTAAGCAAATTTTCCTCTATACAAATTTCCCATAGGAATGCATTGAAAACAGAGTAATCCCTAATCACGACCACTTTTATGTTTTATTTTATTTTATTTTATTTATTTATTATTAGATTTATACCCCACCCATCTTCCCGAGGGAACTCTGGGCGGCTTGTCCGTTGTACGGATTCACCCCATAGGCGCCCCATTCAGGACTGGTTAGGCCTCACCTTGAATATTATGTCCAGTTCTGGATACTGCAGTTCAGGAAAGATGCTAACAAATTGGAACCCATTCAGAGGAGAGTGATAAGGATGATCAGGGGCTGTTAACCAAACCCTGTGAGGAAAGACTGAATGAGTTGGGCATGTTTAAAGGAGAGATGCCTGAGGGGAAATATGATAGCACTTTTAAATTATTTGAAGGGCTGTCATACAGGGGAGGGGTAGGATCTATTCTAAAACATCTCAGAGTGCAGGATGCGCAACAATGGGCCCAACTCAAGAGAACTCAACTTTTGGCTGAGTATTAGGAAAAACTTCCTAACTCAGGCATGTCCAAACTTCGGCCCTCCTGAAGTTTTGGACCACAACTCCCAGAATTCCAAGCCAGTATTTCCAGTGACCAAGGACTGTGGGAGATGTGGTCCAAAACATCTGGAGGACCCAAGTTTGGACATGCCTGTCCTAACTGTTAGAGTAGTATGACAATGGAATCAATGACCTCAAGAGGTGGCGAGGGCTCCAGCACTGGAGGCATTCAAGAGAAATTTGGACAACCAACTGGCGGATATCCTCTGATTTGTATTCCTGCATGAAGCAGGGGGTGGTCTTGATGGCCTTTGTAGACCCCGTCAAACTTCACTATTCTATGATTCTATGATAAGAATGATTGGAATGTGTTATTTACATAATAGAACCTGGTAACCAATCAGGGTTAATGGACAGGTAGAAGTGGCAGTTCAGACGAGGTGCATTCTTCTTGTACTTTTTGTTAGCATGAGTTTTTTTTTCTGTTGAGAATGTTTTTCAGTTATGCTGTCTGCTCTTAGTATGTTAATAAGGAAGCTATTATGAAACCATTATTAAGTTTGTCAAACACAAATCTATACCAAGTAAAATATTCAAGGACTGTTAGTTTATTTTTACAATGTTACACAATAAACATTCTTACAAGTTTTTCCATGAGTAAATGAATATTCTTCCTATTGCTGGTGCACACAAATTCATATAGTATAACAATATGAATGGGAGTGCATTGAATTTGTCTTGCGCGGCATACCATTCTTTGCAATGTCCTCTGGTGGTCTAGCACACCAATAGTGAGAGATTCAGCAGCAGGGATCTATGGACGCTCTAAGACCCTCTTATCTGTGCAATCAGTATCTCCTGATTACTTATCAGTGCTGTGAAAATGTAAAAAGGAACATCCCCCAAATATATGTCTAATAATGAATTCACCTGGACTGGCCACTAGAAGGAGCCAAGAGACCATACTAAAATATAGCATTTGCTAGGAAAATAGATTTGTAAGATGCCATTACTGGAATGTGCCATTAGAGGGAGCCAGAGAGTACGGGATGTATCTCTAAGGAAGAACATTCAAAGCAACACTTTGGATTCATGTTTCCAGTTGTGCAAAACCTCATCTTTTGCAAAGCATGTCATCTATTTCTCACCATCCACATCACATCATCACCCAACACTCTAACCCAGGCATGTCCAAATTTTGGCCCGCCAGATGTTTTGGACCACAACTCCGACAGTCCTTTGCCATTGGAAATACAGGCTTGGAATTCTGGGAGTTGTGGTCCAAAACATCAGGAGGGCCGAAGTTTGGACATACCTGCTCTAACCCATCCTTCAACTGAATAGAGAGTTCCAAAAACCCATAAAAATAAACATTTAGGACTCTTACACCAACTGTTCCATCAAAGCAAAAAAGCAGGGTAAGCTGCGTGGCCATCACAAAACACAATTGCAAAAATAGGTCACAGGCGATACCTTTATAAGCCAGTAAAAAAAGGAACATTAAGCTTTCGAGTGTAAATCACCCTTCTTCAAAGCAGGTCCCAGAAGTTCATACATGGTAAAAGAGGTGCTTTACCCTCCTGTGTGTGGTAGAACTGGCACCATATGTCAAAACTCCAAGTAGCTCCTGTTTGTTTGTTTATATTTCTATACCACCCACAGTGCAGGATAATCCACTTTATTCACATCCACATGGTTTCGGAACGTACACAGTGCAGCCCTCCTGTCACAGCATAGCAAGACAGCATCTGAGCACAGCATCTCCCAAGAGATAGGCTAAGGCAACTAAGGCAACTACTGAACTCTTTTTCATACAGCCTGCACCACATTTTGGACCCTTCCCAAGAAACTCAGGCTTTGAGTTTCCTTGAACAGTCAAAAAGGCATGTTCTGACCCTTCTCTGCAAACAGCCAACATCCTTTTTCAGTCAACAGAGAACATGTCCATTTGCCCTTGAAGACTTTATTGCTCTTTACTAGGCAGACACTGGCCTCTATATTCCTAACCAGTGATTCCCAGGCACCGAGAGAAAAGCTTGAATTTTCCAGAAGAGTACCATGTTCCATTTCCCCCAGTTTCTTCACTGATGGCACCAGGCAAGCATTTCTAGTGCGAGAATTCCAAACTCAAGAGGCTGCTCATTAAAAGGTTCACCATTTGCCCACGTTCAACAGGAGCGATGTGAGAAAACACCTCCAGTGAGAATTACACATTTAGAAGCAAGTCCTCATGTTAGAAGGACTTGAAAGAGGTCCTTTAGGAGAGGTTATCTCATCACCTGTGAAGGTACAGAAGGCTGAGGAGACCAGCCCTGAGCCAAGAACAAAGATCGTGTAGTACCTCATCAGTACATACAGGTATTCCGATTTTCATGCTTCACTTCTGCAAGTATAGGCGATCCACTTGTTGCTAAGTGCCCCCAAGCCAGAACTTACTCATGGTAACCCTAAAAAGGGTTTCAAGATAAGTGAGGTATTTAAGGGGTGGTTTTAGCAGTTCCACCCTGCCAGCGAGTTTCCATGGCGGAACTGGAGTATTGAACCCAAGTCTGAGTCCTAGTCCATTAACTCAGTCTACTGCACCACACTCAATAGTTACGGGTGGGAAGCACCCATCCTGAATCAGCAACAACCTGGACAAAGAAGAATCGATTGAGAAAGATACCTTGGCTCAGTTTAAGCACTTTGCCCAGACCAAACCCAAGCTTGTAGGGCACTTTACCTAGGAAACCCCAAGGAGACCTGACAAAGTTCATCTTTCTGGTAGAAGCAGCTGGGCTCCACAGGACTGGAGCTCACCTTTCTTGTTTTCTGGCTAGACCGAGCCATCCTCGCCTATCCAGATCTCTCTGGTTGGAGGCCCAGCCCCACACGGAAGCCCCACACTTAACCCACACGGAAGCCCACTATGCCTGGTGCCTCAAACGCACAACCCAAGAACTTATTTGTAGAGGCTGAGAGAAGGGCTGTGGTAGAAGCACATGTAGGCGTCACAGAGCAGGCGGCGAGCGTATGGAGGCAAGGATCTGGGGTCCAAACCCTGGAGTGCCTCAGGACTCATTTCCAAGTAATCAGCCACCTCCGGGCAGGGAGTAACACGAGGGATGTTGAAGCCATTCAGTCCACCTGGAAAACAGCAGAACAATGGAGCAGGACTTAGGGTTGGTTGCTACAGAAGGCCTGGAATGGCCTCATTCTCATCACCCTTCTTTCCCCGACCACTGCCGTAACACCTTCCTATATTACCAACACAAAACTGGTTGGGAAATCACATTTACTTTGGTTTAGCACAGCGGTTCTCAACCTGTGGGTCCCCAGATGTTCCTGGACTGCAACTCCCAGAAGCCTCCACCGCTCACTGTGCTGGAAGGGACTTCTGGGAGTTGCAGTTCAGGAACATCTGAGGACCCACAGGTTGAGAACCATTGCTTTAGCACATCCGATCATGCCTGATTTTGGAAGCTAAGCAGGGTCTTGGATGGGAGACCACCAGGGAATACCAGGCGCTGTAGGTGCCTGGAGTAGGAACTGGCAAGCCACTCCAGTATTCCTGCCAAGAAAACTCCATGGACATGGGTTCACGAAGAGTCGGTCAGGCCTAAGGTAAGTGTTGGAGGCCCCAGACAGCCCCACCCACCCCAAAGTCCTAAATGTCTCATGCATTCCCAGAGGTATTTGGTGGGGCCACTATGAGACACATGAAGCTGGACTAGATAGGACCTTGGCCTCATTCCGCAGGACTCTTCTTATGTTCCTTTGGGTCAAAATATTACAATTGCCCATATTTCCAGGGTCCAAAACATTTTGCCTCAGCCTGACTAAGGGGTGTACTTCCTGTTCAGTACAGAAATGGTCCAGAGTCACCCTCTGGCTGAAAAAAAGTGTTCTGCTTATATACCGCCCCATACCACTTTAAGTAGTCTCTCTGCGGTTTACAATTTTTAATTACAGTGTGCAGTCTACACATTGCCCCCCCCCCAGCAAGCTGGGTACTCATTTTACCGACCTCAGAAGGATGGAAGGCTGAGTGAACCCTGAGCCTGCTACCTGGGATTGAACCCCAGGTCGTGAACACAGTTTTACCTGCAGTACAGGCATTTAATCACTGCGCCACGAGGCCACGCCGACACCTTACCCTCACGGTCAGCCATGCTGTCGAAGAAAAGCCACTGGTGAGCATCCAGACCATGGTGGGCAAACGCGACGTAGTGGCTGGTTTCGATGCAGAGAACGCCAAAGAGCTGCATGGTCTGACGAGGGATGGCCCCAGGGACAGGCCCCACGTGGGAGAATTCCTCTGGCAGGCTCAGCGGACGGGGACGGTGGCCATGCCTGGCCCGGTGCTTGTGAACCTACGGAGGTAACCCAGGTGGCGTCGTGAAGAGGCGTCTTTGGAACTGGAAACGGGAGGCAGTGTGCCACCGCCAGCCACATTTAACAAGCATATCCGCAGGAGATACTGCACAGTTCTGAACAAGTGTGTACTAGGAACACTTTCAGCCCCAACTTTGAAAAAGGATTGGGGAAACCAGGCTTATACAGTCGTCCCCCACCATTTCGCGGTTCATATACACTGGTCCCCTGTCCTTTCGTGGTTCATATACTACGGTCCCACTATATTGCGGGACCACAGTATATGGGGTAAGGGGGGGGGAAGTCCCTCAGAGGCCTCAGAAATGATTTTTGGTGTTCCGGAAGTCACTTTCAGTGTTCTGGAAGTCACTTCCGGTTCACAGGAAGGCCCTTTTGGGGCCTCCAGACGGCCCAGGAAGGCCTTGCAGGCCAGTTCAGGGCAGCTCCAGGCTGGGGGTAAAGTGTAAGAGCCCCCAGCTAGACCCCCCCCAGGCATGACCCAACCTGCATCCGCATACCACGGATTTTCATTTATTGCGGGTTGGCTTGGGCCCCTAACCCCCACGATAGGTGGGGGGGTCACTGTACTGTGGTCCCGCTATATCATGGGACCACAGTATCTGAAGGCAAGGCCCCCTGGGGCAAGCTGCATGGGCCTCTTTGAGGCCTCCTACACTTGCCCCAGACCTGGCACTGCCCTCAAGTGGGCCTCCAACAGGCTTCCCAGGTCTGTCGGAGGCCCCAGAAATGGTTTCCAGTGAACCAGAAGTCACTTCCGAAAACCGGAAGTGCCTTCTGGATCGCCCAAAACCACTTTGACGGACGTCCGTCGGAGGCAGTGCCAGGCCTAAGGTAAGTGTTGGAGGCCCCAGACAGCCCCACCCCCCAAGTCCTAACCAGACCCAGTATCCACATATTGAGGATCAGGTTGGATCCCTAACCCCCGCAATAAACGGGATTACTGTATGTTCACAGCTGGGATTGTTTGAGTTGCAAGAAAACAACTCAGCCCTATTCCCAAGGAAAGTTGGTCATCAAGAAACAAGCAAGACTTGAAATTCTTATCGGGGTCTTTTAGAGCTTGGGCCGCACTCAAAAGCATTTAGCTTCCTGAAGAATTGAATATGGCTTAATTGTACTGGACTGTATGTCGTCCCTCATTACTGTAAGCCACCTTGAGTTCTTTTCCAAGGAGAAAGGTGGGGTAAAAATAAAATAAAATACTATTGATTTTGGGGGGGGGGGGTGCTGACAGGGTGTTTGCTCTTATTTGCAGATTTTGGTATCCATAGCCCCCCCCCAAAAAACCAATTCCCCATGGATATAGGAGTACTACTGTAAAACTGTGAAAAATAGTATGAATATGTATTTCTTGGTTTGTTTCCTTAATTTAATATTTTCAGGTAGCAGTAAGGGGAACCATAGATACTGTTGCAGTGGATAGGGAGCTTCTGCTTTAGTATTTGATTTTTTTTCTTTGATATGCTGAACACACCTATTTTTCCTTCCCAAGGAAGGACAACTCCTTGTGTTATGGAAAGACCCCAGCCATGAGAAGGCAGCTTAAGGGTTACCTGCTGACTGCAAATCCTGCAAAACTGCTTGACTCGACGATCGCCGAAGGTGGGGTCTTTGTAGCAATCCGGGCATTCAGTGACAGCCAGGTCTTGGCAAATGCCACACTCCCGAGGGGCTACAACGAATTTGTCAGACAGCTGGGTGTCAATCCAAGACACAGAGTGGCCTTCGCTTCATGACACAAGGTGCCAAAAGCTGGCAAAGCTACCCTCTTTTTTGACAACAGTTCTTATAATCTCTCCGCCACAAGGGCCAGGGACCAAGGCAGGCAAGTAGCGCCTGTCCAAATTAAGCCAAATTAAGCTCTGCAAACAATATTGCCCACTACTAATATCTCTAACTAAATGAAGCTTGATGGTTCCTATATAGCCGATCTCATGTATTTAATGCATGTCATTATGTTTTTGCTCTATAATTTCTAAATGCATGCAGCTTATTTTGTGTTTTTACTTTATTATTTTTATTATGAAGTATCACCCTGTCAGAACAAGTGTCAGAGTTTACAGGGGCAAGACAAACCCTAGAGCACTGGTGGCAAACCTTCAGCACGCCAGATGCTTTGGACCACATTTCCCAGAATTCCAAGCCTGTATTGCCAATGACAATGGACTGTGGGAGGTGAGGGATCCAAAACATCTGGAGTCCCAAAGGTTCGCCACCAAGGCCAGAGACAGGAAGGAAATGGACCTCCCATAATGCAGTACTGTTCTCAACCAGTAGGGGTGACATTTCTCAAGTACTTCCCATTACTCTTTCCTTCCCCATCTTTCTGCTCTATCCCATCCTGTGCTACCTTCTCCAAACAGCAGCACCCTTTCCTTAGAATGATCCAACCAACTTGCCCCCTTACTTTCTTCCAAGAGGTCTGTAAGGTCAAGTTCCAGGGTGGGCTGAATGGTGTGGAAGGCCTTGAAGTTCTTTCCATTTCGTGGCATCTGGAGAATGAGGCAGGAGGGGGCCTGCCAAGGAGGAAGAAAGCACCAGGAATGGGTGGGTGGGTGGGAACAAACAGACAGGGTCCTTCCATGGCTCAGTTGAGTTCATTCATTCATTCATTCATTCATTCATTCATTCATTCACTTAGCAATGCCTGGTTATATGTTCCCAAAGCAGTAGTTCCAACATCTGGCTCAAATGTTGAACATCAACTTCCCAGAAGTCCCAGCCAACATTGGCAACAGTTTAAGAATTTTGGAAGTTGCAGTTCACAACATCCAGAGAACCAAGATTAAGAGCCACTGCCCTCGAGTCATGATTCCCAACCTTTGGTAAACCAGGTGTTTTTGGACTGAAGTTCTCAGAAGCCTTCACCACTAGCTGCATTGATCGGGACCTCTGGGCGTTGCAATCCAAGAAGACCTGGGTGACCCAAGGATGGGAACCATTGCCCGCCTAGAGGATATTTGGGGCATGGGACAAAGATCGGCCTTGACCCTCCATCTGTTTCTGGGTCTCACCTCTGTGAACTTGAGGTCTCCAGAGACAAGGGACCCTTCAAGAAGCTCCTGAACTGTGGGCACCACCTTAGGTGGGTGATCTTCAACAAATATCTGGTAGAAAATGCAGCCATGGGGTTCTTTACCAGCTGAGCTAGATGGAAACACAGTGAAAGGTGAAATGGCAGCCAGGAAAGCCAAGGAACATGCAGACAAATTGAAGTAGGTGACTTCTATTCAGCAGAGTTCTAAATAGGTTTCTCTCCTACTCTACCTCCAGCTTATATCATGAAATATTTTGAAATATTTTAAAATCGATCAAGTTAAGGCAATTAGGTCTTATTCATTTAATACAGGCTCCAGAAATCTGTTGTCTGATTGAAGGAGAACAGCCAATCCGATGAAGGGAAACCAGATCAACCAAGTCAAAATCTCTTGGCCAACACAAAGCTTTCAAGATGGCACCAAAACAGTTGTATTTTTGGCATCAGCTACACCTGCATGGAAAAGGTGGACCACTTTGGGTCTGTCCCACCTAACAAGGTTCTCTGTTTTGCTGGCACACTTTGTACCTTACGATACTGGAGAAGAGGTTTCCCTGATTGTTTAAATCAGCTTCATCCCTCCCTCCCTCCGTCCCACAAACAAACACAATGTACTTGAAATCTAACTACTAGTCTTTTTTTTGTAGGTTACTAGTTCTCATCAGAGAACTGTCTGGATAGCTCTGTGGCTTAGGTATCTGACTACATAGTCCCAGGGTGTCCCCAGAAAAAGGGAGAGATAAACCATTTCTGAGTCTTCTCAACCTTGAAAACCCTAAAAAGTATCACCATAAGTCAGAATTGACCTGTTGTTAAAGGTGATTTCTTATCAAGAAGAAGAAGAAGAAGAAGAAGAAGAAGTGGAGATTAATTTGAAATCCAACTACATCTTTCTTTTTGAAGCTTTTTTAGAAGTTTTCATGGGCACAAAAACAGAAAATATAAGACAGGAAAAAAAGTGGGGCAAGAATCATGTAGGAATTCTGAGCAGGTTAGATGGAACTGAGGCTTCCATAGAACTAGTAAGGGGCGGGGGAGGGACAAACCACTGGCGGCAGCAACCAACCAGTATGTTGCCCACAGAGCATTTAAGCAGACTACATAAATATTCTCGATCCCCTTGTATGAGAAAAGGCTGAAGCCTCCATGATGGGACCATCCCGGGACAGAATGCGGGTAGGATTTGATTTCAACACAGATCCCAAATGCAACAAGGCCCACGGAGCAAAGTCTACTCACCGAATGTGGAAGAGCGGCTCCATCTTCAGCACCCGGAATAGAAGGGTGAGGAATTCTTCGGGGTCTGTGAGGAGAACTGGGTCAGGACATGAGGCAGAAGGGGGGAAGTCCACCGCTTCCCTCTGGCCAATGGCTTTCTTTCAAGCGCCTCAGGTCTTTTCCCCCTCAGGCCTATCCCTTGCCACCCTAAATCTCTATTTTTATCCTTCCCATCTGTCACAGGCTCTGGTGCCGAGGGGAGCTGGTGCCAAGGGGTATAAGTTTCCTACCCTTGTATTCCCCACAGTCTCACTTATTCTATACCCCGGAGCACAGAGAGAACTCCTAGTTCCCTGAGCTCATTGCCCTCTGAAGATGCCGGCCACAGAGTCTGGCGAAACGTCAGGACGCAAAACTTCCAGAACACGGCCAAACAGCCCGACAAACTCACAACAGCTTCTTACCCTTGCTTTATAATCAGGTTAGCTGTTAGTTATGAAAACGAGGATTTACTGTGGTATCCTCTGCTTTTCTATGGAGATGTGTGCCCTGGTGAGTTTCATGGGGCTTGCCCCAAGGTATGCAAGGACAGCTGTCATTATTGTCACCAATATACACAATATACACAATGTGAGAACTGGATTTTAATTGTCAAGTTTAGACTTTTTAACTGATTAGTTTTTATTTACTATTTTAAGTTGTTTAATCTGTTTTTGTATTTTGTATATGTTTGTAAACCACCCAGAGTAGCTTTTTTGCTAGATGGTTGCAATATATAAATCAAATAAATAAATAAATAAATAAATAAATAAATAAATAAATAAATAAATAAATAAATAAATAAATAAACAAACAAACAAACAAACAAACACCTGTGGATTCAGACTCACATTTAGACAACAACAAAGCTGGTCACGGTGTACGAACACATGCACCATAGCTTTACAGTGCAGAATAGGGCCAGCGGTGACACCGTGGCTGAACAATTGTTACTTGGGGTGAGAAAAAGTGTAACTTTCAGTCCACCCCTAGCTCGTGAAAAAAATACCCCTGCCATGATTCTTAGGGGTATGCATCCACCCTCCTGGCAATGTGGTAAGGTCTCTTTATTTGGCAGCTAGGAAAAATGGAAAGTTAGAAATTTTCTCACACTAAGCAACAGAATTTCAGTGAGTAGGTTTGCACAAAAAAAATGGATTCATTCCTTCTTTGCATCCCTTGATTAAATTATTCACTCACTTCACATGCAATTGTACATAGAAAGAGAACACACACACACACACACACACACACACACACACACACACACACACA
>JAHTLZ010000127.1:815673-830593 GCA_023846285.1 Phrynocephalus versicolor | reverse complement strand
AATTATGAATACTGTCTCCAAACCTTTTTCTTCACTGGTGAATCCTGAAGAATGCCCAACTGCTTCCAGAACTTTCCGCAGGGCCATGACTTTGGTGGCACACACGTAGCCATTCCTGTCCCCACCACCAGCAGCACAAAAAGAAAAAAGGGATGCATCATTGCAACTTTTGTCGTTCAAGAGGATGGCCGGTCTGAGGCATAGATAAGCAAATTGTGACTGAGAAGTCTTGGGGTCTCTGAACACCGTCTATGCTAGCGAGGTGTGGTCTACCAACATCTAGAGAGCTACACTTCACCCATTCTTGATCTATGTCAAAGGAAGAAGCATGAGCATACGTATAACAATTGGGACTTCCACATCAGATCACGCTTGAACTCTTTCTGGAAGCAAAAATGTTGAAGTTGATTGGCTGTCCTACTTTGGGCACGTCATGAGAAGATAAGAATCTCTAGAAAAGATGATAAAATACTGGGAAAGGTGGAAGAAAGCAGGAAAAGAGGGAGTACCAATACGAGAGTGACTGACTTCCTAAAGGAAGCCACAGGATTCGGTCTGGAACACCTAAGGAGAGCAGTTGAGCACCAATCATTCTGGAGAGAAGATCATCCATGGGTTTTTTATATGTCAGAGTTAACTTGATGGCACATCGAAGCAAAAAGACCATGACAAACTTGCATCGCAGAGAGGTGACAAATGTGTCATTTCAGAAATGATCACACTGGGTAACTCCCTTGGAAAGGCCCCACGTGAAGTCACCACTTCAGAAACCCTCGCAGCTGAACAGGTTTTTCAGCGAGACGCCATTTTCTCATCACTCTAAAAACCAGAAGCCTTTGGCAGCCTCACAAAATGCTGACGTACTTGCACTTTGTCTACAAAACTTCCTATATTTGGAGGGGCCGATTTTGGCTTTTCATGTGTCTCCTTAGAAGGAAAAGATGTTATTTACTAAGCAGACAGAAGTGTCTAATGATTACTGTATTTTTCTGTGTATATGACACTATTTTCCCTAAAATCATGACACAAAAATTAAGGGGTGTCGTATACATGGAAGGAAGCCTTTTCCAGGGGTGGGGGGTGGGGGAGAACTTGCACTCACCTTGCTGTTTCCCTCCATGGTTTGGTTTTTGCAGAATCAGCTCCATCTTTCCTTGAGTTCTCCTCCACCCCCAGCACCCCTGCTGTTTCCTTTCATTTTTCTGTTCTGAAGACACCTCTCCGCTTTGGTGGGTTTGGTTTTTGCAGGTTCAGCTCTGTTAAAGGAAAACTCAGGCTTGAGTAGCCCATTAAGAAATGCACTTCTGGAAAGAAAAGAAGAAAAGCCATGCCTTTTTTTAAGCATGAAAAGGCATTTCTTAATGGGCCACACAAACTCAAGTTTTCCCTGGACTGAGCTGATCCTGAAAAAAAACCAGACCACAGAGGAAGGAAGCAGCAAGGTCAGTTTGGGTTCTCCTCCACCCCAACAAAGCAGAGAGGAGTGTTCAGAATGGGGAAATGAAAGGAAACAGCAGGGGTGCCGGGGGTGGAGAACTCAAGGAGGATGTATTAATTTTATTTTTGGAGGTCTAAAAAGTGTGTGTGTGGGGGGGGCTTCCCAATAAATGGCAGTGTCTTATAGATGGAAAAATACGGCAAGTTTTTAAAGGGGGAGAATGGAAATATACTTTTTCTTCTAACCCCTTGTTCCCAAGTTGTGTATCTCCTTCTGTGATTTCCACAGTGACAGACACCAAGGTGGTACAGCCTGTCAGATACAGAATTCAGCCAGTCAGATACAGAATTCACAGTACTGAACATACATAAAGAGGTTTGTGGGAGATAATAAGCATGTATAGTAGGAGAAAGTGAGAAAGCACCAGTTTGGTGTATCAAAAATACTGTACTCTTAGAACTGTGCCATCCCTGCCTTGGATCCATTTAAGGAGAAAGGTGGGAGAAAAAATATTTTAAATAAATGAATAAATAAATCATTAAGTCCAGCCCCTGTCAAGGAGGCACAGCGAGGATTTGAACTGGCAACCTCTGGCTCCCCAAGCACGTACCTAAACCAACCAGCTATCAATAGTGTCAGGCTGGGACTCCAAATACTTGAATTCAAATCCCTGTTTGGGTATGAAACTTCATGTTGGGTGGGAGGAAGTAGCAGCCATACATGCTGACCCTGTGTGTGTGTGTGTGTGTGTGTGTGAGAGAGAGAGAGAGAGAGAGAGAGAGAGAGAGAGAGAGCAAGGGTCAAGGGACTGCCAACTCACTTGCGCAAGGGGTTGACGATCTCCGTTCTCAGCAGATCTCGTGTCTCGGTGTAGGATTCCCCGTCATACTTGTCTGCCGGGCGCAACAGCATGGAATCCAGCACAGATGTAAAACTGAACATACTATAAGGAGAAGACCAGGGCATTGAGATGGCAGGGTGAAATCAGAGACACCTTGATTCTGACCTTCTCCTCTGTTTCCCATACAGAAACCTCACTCGGTTGAATCTTCCTTGCAAACTGTGGATAACTGAGAAATTTTCCTCACACAGGCTAATTTAAGGGACCAGGAGCACGACACTGTGCTCAGTGAGGAGAGCCGGGCGAAGGGAAGGCAGTGGTTTGTGGGCTCATTCGTATCCCCAGTTTACTCTTCAGCCATGCCGCTCTGGGCATCCCAAAAGTCACGAGGCTGGAGAGTAAACTGGGGCTACAAAGGAACCCACAAACCGCTAACTCTCCTTTGCCCGGCTCTGCATGTACCCATTTTAGTGGTCTCAAAACAGCTCCATACAGAGAGTCGGGAGAAGGGGAGGCAGCAGTTTGTGGGCTCCTTTGTAGCCCCAGTTTACTCTACAGCCACCCATCCCAAAACGTTGCTCTGACCATAAGGCGCTACCCTTCAGGAAAGTGTGAATCAAAGAGCAGGAGAGCTACCCTTCAGGAAAGTGAGGATCGAAGAGCAGGTTTTTGAATTTTCCGAGGCCACAGAGAGGATGCTGTGGCCACTGGAAATTCAAAAGCCTACGGTTTGATCCTTGCTTTCCCGAAGGATAGCACCCGGAGCATTTGTAACCTGGGGTGCCACTGTATTCAGGTTTAATTGCCGTATTGGTACTTTGCAAAAAAAAAAAAAAAAAGTGGGTTTTGAATCACAGATTGGGCACTCAGTCTCTAAAAGGTTCGCCACCGGTGCTCTAGGCCAAGGGTGTCCAAACTTCAGCCCTCCTGATGTTTTGGACCACAGCTCCTAGAATTCCAAGCCTGTATTGCCAATGACAAAGGACTGTGGGAGTTGTGGTCCAAAGCATCTGGAGGGCTGAAGATTGAGCACCACTGCTCTACGCTGTGGTAGATTTAGCCTGTGGGGCCATAGCACAGCTTCTCCCCACTTTAAGTTGTTTTCTAATGTTTCTTCTCTTGATCTCAAGACATTTTACTACCAAAGGGCCATTTAACACTTCCCACCTGCCCTGAATGCAGACCTTACCAGAAAAGAGTAGCATCCAGGTAGCAGGAGTTGCAGTGTCCTTGGATTCCTTTCTTCCACCCTGAAAGACGGTCTCTTCCCTCATTACCCAATGGCGGGGGCGGTGTGTCCTTTTCCACTCTCTCGCTGGCATACACACGGAAGTCTGGGCAAGGAAGTGTGGAGAGAAAGAACACAGAAAGCAGAATGGAACCCCCACACCATCCATTTACTCATCGCTGGGTTGGAGAAAACATATACTGTAGCTCTGTAGATGGAGCCGACCAGGGGTGAATTTCAACAACATCTAAAAGGTCCCACATTCCCTCAGTCCAGCGGTTCCCAACCTTGGGTTCCCAAGGCATTCTTGGACTCAAACTCCCAGAAACCTTCACCACTAGCTGTGCTGGGCAGGATTTCTGGGAGTTGTAGTCCAAGAACATCTGGAGACCCAGAGGTTGAGAAATTCTGAGTAAACCAGGGAGTGAGGATTTTGCTGCTGGATTCCCACATCTCAATCCTTCCATAATCATGGCTATTATATGCTATCAAGTCATTTTCACCTTGTGGTAACCCTTTCCTGCCTGTACTCCAGGTAGAGTACAGCCATTCCTCACTTAACAACCTACCTGTTTAGTGACCGTCAAGACGTGGAACCAGCAGCATCAGCTGGTGCCACCTAATGGCTGCCTGAGGAAGATCCGGCTGTTTCAGCTCACAGGGCCTAGGGGCCAAATTATCCTGCCCGCTTATGTCTACCTCCACCTCCCTTGTCCGACACTCAGAGGGAAGGAAGCAGGGCTACTGCATTCTCTACCACCTTGTTTTTCTCATCCTCTGCTGCTTCCAAGGGGATGGGTGTTGCTGTGAGCATCACAACGCCTCCACCAGGGAGAATGTCCCGAGTGCGGTGGATCGTTGGACACCTCTGTCTCTACTTCCCGCTCTTTTTTGTTCTGTTTCTCCCATGGACTCTCAAAGATGTTCCCTCATCTGGCCTCTCTGCAAGGAGGGCAGCCGCAACCCACCACAAGGCATCTGCCTTCAGCTCCTCACTTAACGACCAATTCACTTAATGACCTGGTTATAGGAACAGAACTCAGTCATTAAGTGAGGAGTGGCTGACTGTTCCCTTCTTCAGGGGGAACTCGGGGACTGCGCAGTTTACTCAAGGTCACAGAGGCTGTCTCTACCTACAGCAGGGTTGTTCAACCTTCAGCCCTCCAGGTGTTTTGGACCACAACTCCCAGAATTCCAAGCCTGTATTGCCAATGACAAAGGACTGTGGGAGTTGTGGTCCAAAACATCTGGAGGGCCACAGTTTGGACACCCCTGAACTACAGAGTTTACCTCAGAGTCTTGATTCCTAACTCCCTGAGGAACGCCATAAATGCCTCCCTCACTCTTTCCTTCTGGTACATTAGGTCATACCCAAAGAGTTGCATCTCAAAACGGGATTCTCCAGATTTTGCAGGGTGCCAAAGCGGGAGTCAGGGCGGCAGAGGCGCAGTTTGACAAAAAATCCCTTGTTTGGCTGGCAGTGGAAGTACTGGATCCCTCCGTACTGCCCGTCCGTACAGCCTGAGGGCAGGGGCTCCTCCTAGGAAACAGACAAGATAGGTAGGAAACTGAGCGGTGTTGTGGTTAGGATGATGGACTCAGAAAGGTGAGTTCTACCGGTACTTTCCAATTGTGTAGCCATGACAGAGACTGGGTGACCTTAGTCCAGGCACACACTCAGGCCGTGCCTTCCCCTCTTTTGCTCTGCACCTAACCGCGATCTCGCTTGATTTCGGAAGCTAAGCAGGGTCAGCCCTGGTTAGTACTTGGATGGGTGACCACCAGGGAATACCAGGTGCTGTAGGCGCCTGGAGTAGGAACTGGCAAGCCACTCCAGTACTCCTGCCAAGAAAACTCCATGGACATGGGGTCACAAAGAGTCGGTCACGACTGTAACGACACAACACACACACACACACACACACACACACAAAACCGACCACATGGAGTTACTGTGAGGATAAGTGAAAAGAGGGCAGTATGAAAAGAAGGGGAGGTGACACACATAGAATCATGGTGTCGAAAGTACAGTAGGACCCCAGTATCCGCTGGGGATTGGTTCCAAGCCTTCCCGTGGATAATGAAAACCGTGGATAAGAGAGAACGCCAAAATGTCCCCAAAACTTGTGTGATAGTAACTTGCTTTACAGCTGCTGTTTTGCAACAGTAGCTTGCTTTACAGCTGCTGTTTGTGACGGTAGCTAGCTTTGCGGCTGCTGAATTATTTAATTTTCTTCTTCTGTCAACCATGGGTAACTGAATCAGTGGATAATGAATCAGTGGATGTGGGGTCCTACTGAATGTACAATAGGACCTCTGCATTTGCGAGGGATCAATAAATACACATTTTAAATCCAACACGCTTTTTGTGACAAGAAGTTGAGTAACATTTGCGCATGGGGGAAAGTGTGTTTTCCACCCGGACACTTCTTTGCCCTTACCAGCTCCAGGCCGGCAATTGTCTCTGTCATTCCAGGAAGCTCTCCAATCCAGCGGATCACTCCGTAGATCGGTGGATGGTTGACCTCTACCATGGAATTGATTTCCAGGTGGTGGTAGTCATAGTCTGCATGGTCATCGTTGTCCTCCTCCTCCTCTTCTTCTTCCCCATGGTCTTCTTCTCCAGCCTCAGTTGTGTCCAGCTCTGAAGCTGCCCCTTCGTTCTTCTGCTGAATCTCCAAATGTGAGGAAGATGCCAAGCTGGGTAAGCCATTGCGGGAAGAGTCCTCCATCGTAGGTGGGTACCGGATTGATGAAGGGAGCCGGCATTCCTTATACTCATCCGAGGTGGACAAGGAGGTGTTGTTGGCCGAGGTATCGGCACCTCTATCAGCTTTTTCTTTAGGCAGACAGATCAGGAGAAAGAGATGGGAAAGGAGAGCTTAGTAGTTATTATTAAGCAATAAAGGTGTTTAGAAAAATATTTAAGACTTTGTAAATTGGCTGTTGTGGGTTTTCCAGATCCCAGCCGTGAAAGCCTTCTAGAATACAGTACTTCCTGCATTTATTGTGGGAGTTTGGTGCCTGATCCACCTGGGATAAAGGAAAATCCACGAAATGCAGACACCTGAGTAAACTGACCCTGGGCTACTCCTGCCGGCTGCTTTTCCAAAGAGAGGTTTTTTAACCCCCTCCTGACACCTCAGCAGACCTTGCTGCCAGGAGCTCAAGGTCTGTCTGCTAAGGTGTCAGGAGGGGGTTAAAAACTTCTCTTTGACAGCAGCAGCCCAGCAGCCCCAGGTCACCTTGACGAGGTGTTAGGGGTTGGTTAAAAACCTCTTTGCAAACGCAGCAGCCTGCAGGAGCAGCCCCAGCTCTGTTTCCTGAGGTGTCAGGAGGGGTTTGAAGACCTCTTTTTGGAAGCAAAATGCAGACGCCTCAGCAAAGGCTGCTCCTGCTTGCAGTGCTTGCAAAGAAAGTTTTTAACCCCCTCCTGAAATCTCAGCAAACCGCAAGGTCTGCTGAGGTGTCAGGAGGGCGTTAAAAACCTCTCTTTGCAAGCGCAGCCAGCAGGAGCAGCCCCAGGTCTGTTTGCTGAGATGCCAGGAGGGGATTAAAAACCTCTTTGGAAGCCTGCTTCTCTCAAGAAAAAACCCACAATATACTGAAACCGTAATAGATGAACAGCGTTGTGGTGGGGGACTACTGTACACAGTCTAAAATATTCAAACATCAGCTTACTCGGATGTGCCCAGTCAACTGGACAACGTAGCCTTCAAAGGAACACAACTGAAAAAGAAGCCTGTGAAGGAAACCAGCACACAGACAAATTTCCAGAACAAGTTTCTAGCCCTCGAGGCATTCACTGGCTGAAATCCTGTAACTTAGCACAGCAGGTCACCTTAGCCAGGCCCACTGGATCAGTAGGGACTGGGTGGGTGAGTTGACTCCGCCATAGCTTTCTTTGACTCAAATGGGCCTACTCCAGCTGTAACTTCCTTATCACAAGAAGAGTAGGCCAATTTGGTTCAACAGAACCTAAGCAGGAGTTGCGTCACCAAGTTCCTACTGATTCTGTGGTCCTACTCTAGTCGTGGTTTACACCACTAAGCCACAGGATGGCATTGGAACACACAATTTCAAAGGGAAGACATGGCTACAACACATACATCCATCCAAAGATGATCAGAACACAAAAACAAAACTACTGTATATACTCAAATATAAGCCTAGTTTTTCAGCCCTAATTTTTGGCCGAAAAAAGGGGCCCTCGGCTTATAGTTGGGTCAATACTTTTAGCCACTGAGGCAAGTCATCTGTGGCTAAAAGTCATTTTAAACATTGCATACCGCTTCTCATGACCCCCCTCTGCATCACAGGGGAGTGGCACACTATGTTTAAAGTGACTTTTAGCCACTGACCCAAGCACTTGCATCAGTGGCTAAAAGTCATTTTAAACATCACACACCACTCCCCCAGCTCACAAAGGAGGAGCTGCCAGGCCCTGCTGCATTTCCCACCCTAGACTTATGCTCGAGTCAATACGTTTGCCCAGTTTTGGGGGGTTAAATTAGGGTCCTCGACTTATACTCGGGTCGACTTATACTCGAGTATATACGGTAATTGGTTTCAGCTAATCCCAAGCATTTGGGTTCTTGCGAGCCTTACCTTTATACACTTTAGAGATGGGGAGCAGAATCCCGTATTCCGGAGAAGGAATGTGGCAGAGCACCTGGCCCTTGAAGCAACCATCCCAGGAACCAACTGGGTCATCCTAGGATGACAATTGAGCACATATTCAGAATGGGACGGGAATGACTAGATCTCTTTCAACAAGGCCGCCAGCTTGAGAAAGGTCAACCTTGAAGTCTCCTCACACAGCAGGTGACATCTGCTGTGGTTTTCCCTTTCCAGAGGTTTGGAATGTCCCTTTCCCATTTTGGTTGAGAATAACTTGAATGCCTGGGCCCAAGCCTACCTCAAAGATCTAATCTCGCAGTATGAACTGGCTCGGGTGCTAAGGTCATCAGGAAAGGCCTTTCTCTCCCTCCCACCACCTTCACAGGTGCTTCTCAGAAGAAGACATGAAAGGGCCTTCTCTGTTGCTGCTCCTAGACTTTGGAACTCCCTCCCGCTGGAGGCCAGGACTGCCCCATCTCTGCTGTCTTTCTGGAAGCAGGCAAAGACCTTCCTCTTCAGGCAAGCTTTCCCTGAACGTGGGACTACCTGTCATGTAACTTTTTCGATGGATTATCATGCATGATTGCATTGACTGATTTCATAAGAACACCAGTGTTTTCCATGTTAGTTTCCACCCCTCATAATGTTTTTTTTTCCTTTTTGCATGCTCTGTTTAGCTTTAATATTACCATTTTATGTTCTAAGATGCCATTTCTAATTCCCTGTTCTTAACTCGAATATGTCTGAAATGTTCTGGGCTGTACGAAATTGTCCCTCATTATTGTAAGCCACCTTGGGTCCTTTTCCAAGGAGAATGGTGGGGTAAAAATATTCAAAAGAATAATAATAACTGGTCACAAGGATTGGGGGGGTATGGGAACTGTAGTCCCCTAAAATCACATTGACAGACAGTTCTTTCTCGGTTCCTCAGGTCTATCCCTTTCCCCCGGTGTGTTCTACTCAGCGTCCTGATTAGGCCAACACCCTCTTGCATGCATTTATGCACTTGCAACCTGATGATGTCCGATTGCATTTCCTGTCAAAAATCTTAAGAGTCAGACCATGTATTAATTTAGTAAAACTGGATGTCTGGGGGGGGGGAAACATTTCCCTTCCCCCCAACAGCTGAAGTCAGTCAAGTACTCTTTCCTCCAATTCAAACAGTATAGCGCATTTATGGCAGTCATCTGAAGAGTCGAAGGGCCCCATTTTCAAACTTGGGGGGCTTACATAGTGGAGTGGCTTCCTTCAGCCTAAGCAACCCCTCCCCGGCTTTTTCTGCCGCTACCGCACTTTAGATTTGAAACGCCTTTTCCTTAAAGACAACTCGCCTTAAAAATCACTGTCCACTTTTCAAACCGCTTTTTCTGAAGAGCTCCCTTGGCAACGCCCATTTTTTACCACTGTGTCATTTTTTTTCTCGCGACGACCACTGGGGCGTGTGTTTTTTAAAATCGGTTCCTGCACCCCCGTTTAAAGCGATTTGCTTGTCTTTGCGGACATACTACGCCGTCTTTTTTCACTCCCCCCCCCCGTTTATGCCATTTCCCTGTCGTAGTTTAAAGCGGTTCAGCCAAGTGAGAACGGGGAATCCAGTTGCTTAGCAACCGCTGAAGTGCGGCCTGCCGAATTGCTCTAGCGACCACGTGACCGCGGGAGGAGATAAGGCGATGCAAAATAAAAAGTGTCTGCTCAAGGCAGTGTGGTAGCAGCTTTATAAGCTTTGGGTGACAATGAAGGGTAGGAGTCGCCTTACCAGAAGAATCCCCACAAAGACACCTGTCTCCAGCTTTTTGGGAAGGTGGTCGCAGTACACCACTGTGCCAGTAGGGGTGCTGTCATCCATCTTGAAGAAAACACGGTCCCCAAGCTCTATACCTGGTGTTGACAAAGGGTGTCCTGATGTCAGCTCAATCCTAGAGCATTCCCGGACGTTGCCTTTTGGGGGGACCGGGTGTGGACGGCCCTCGACCCAATCGATGGGTTCAATCCGGCTGGCAGGCACAAAAACGCCACAGTTCTCTCGGCAGCTGAAGAATTTCTGACCTTTGAAGGAGCCGTCGGTAAAACCTTTTCCAGAGGCTGATTCCTACAAACAAGAAAAGGGTTTCCTCAGAGATGCTCTCTTCTTTTTACTTGTCTGCAACCTGTTTTATTCTCACAAGCCTATGAGGTCAATTAGAGTGAGCAGTATTAGAAACCTGAGCTTTAGTCTTTAGAGCAGGGGTGGGGAACCTTTGGCTCCCCAGATGTTTTGGACCATGGCACCCACAGTCCTTGGTAAGTGGCAAGCTAGGCTCAGAACACTGGGAGTTGCAGTGGAAAACATCCAGATGGCCAGAGGTGCCCAATCCCTTCATTTTATACCAGCTAGGCCCCTACCTGGACAAACGGAGCCTCATGACAGTTATTCATGCACTGGTAACATACCTTATTGATTACTGCAATGCGCTCTATGTGGGGCAGCCTTTGAAGATGGTTCGGCGATTGAAACTGGTTCAGAATTGTGCAGCCTGGCTGGTGAGTGGTGGGGCTGCTAGGGATCACATCACACCGATTCTGCGTAACTTGCATTGGTTACCAGTTGTTGCCCGGGACCAATTCAAAGTGCTTGTTTTGGCGTGTAAAGCCCTAAATGGCTTAGGACCTAGATATCCGAAGGACCGTCTCCTTCCATATGAACCTACCCAGCAATTAAGATCTAGCCAGGGAGCCCTCCTGAGAGAGCCATCCCTCAAGGAGGTGAGAGGGATGGCTGGTAGGTCTAGGGCCTTTTTGGCAGCTGCCCCCAGGTTATGGAATGCCCTCCCAAGTGACATCCGCCTGGCACCAACACTGATGACATTTCGGCACCGGGTAAAAACTTTCCTGTTTCTGAAGTTTTTAAACTGACATAACATAGATTGTGGGTCCTGGTGGCAATTTTTAGTGTTTTGTGTTTAAATGTTTTTATTGTTTTTAATTGTCCGTTGCTTTTTTAGCGTTTTAACTGCTTTAGCTGTTCATTTTAATTGTAAGCCTCCCAGAGACCTTTCGGTAGTGGGCGGCATATAAGTTGTATAAATAAAATAAAATAAAATAGAAATTAAAGCTGTGGAGTGGGGTGTGGTGGCTCGAGTGGGGCATGGTGGCTCAGGGTACTAAGGCTCTGAAAACTGTTGACTGCAAAATCAGCACTTTGGCAGTTCAAATCCCGAGTGCCATGCAGCGGAGTGAGCTCCCACTGATAAACCCAGCTCCTGCCAACCTAGTAGTTCAAAAGTATGTAAATACAAGTAGATAAATTGGTACTGCTATAAAAAGCGGGAAGGTAAAACAGTGTCCATGGACTTGAACAACACTGGCTCTTTGGCTTGAATACAGAGATGAGCACCGCCCCTAGAGTTGGACCCGACTAGCACGCATGTGTGGGGGGAACCTTTACTTTTTTTAAAAGCTATGGAGAAGAGAAACAGCAGACTTTATCAAATGGATGAATGTTGATCAGTGACTCCCAACGGGATAAGACTCTAGCTGGACCGTTCAGTGGTTCTCAACTTGAGGGTCTCCAGATGTTCCTGGACTGCCACTCCCAGAAGCCTCCACCACTCCCTGTGCTGGAAGGGGTTTCTGGGAGTTGCAGTCCAGGAACATCTGGGGACCCACAGGTTGAGAACCACTGAGCTGGAGCAATGGAATCCCTCTTTAACAACCACAACCAGGTTAGCAAAGAGAGAATCAAGCCCCCTGGGCAGCGGGAAAAAAGAAAGACAGAAATATGAGAGAGGTTGACTTGGTCAAGAAAGGCACAGCCTTGAGATAACAAGAGCGGATCAGGTCTCTGATCGGTGGAGCATTTTGCAGGTCCTGCCTTTATGGCCTATCACAAACACACAAGCCTTGGTTTCTACCATAATATTAATTAAAAGCAACCAGAGACCAATCTAACCTGCCCGGTGGGTTGTCTTGACTTACCACCAGCTCTACTCCAAAGATGATGCACGTATCGTGCTTGCTTTTGCCGATGGGCCCCCTGTATCGGACAACACCTCGGTCTTTCCTCCCAGAGGAGGATGTGATCTGAACTTTGACGGAGTCCCCTTTCTGGAGCATACTGAGCCGGTGCATCAAGCGCTCCTGCTTGAAAAGAGCCAGCCGCTCGTCGGCATTGGTCACAGCTTCCAGGAGCCCCGAATAGGTTCCACTCAGCTCCTCGGCTGCCCACGGAGGCACCTTGACCGCTTTGTCGGTGTCCAGGACCTTAGCCCAGAAAGCACCCCCTGGGGAGGTCCCCCGGTTGTCCTCTTGGCTCAGGAGACTGCCTTCAGAAACCTTCACCTCTCCACCTGTCTTGGCTTCAGCTGTAAACCCCTTCACGGCAATCCACAGCCTGCGGGGTTTCATGGCAGCTGCTCTAAGGCCAAAGCAGTATCTTTGCTGTATCTTTCAAGAGAGAAAACAAGGAAGGAATGCTGTTCATTTATTTCAAACTATTTATACGTCATCTTTCTCCTAAAGGGCCCAAGGCGGCTTACAGTATGAAAAGAAACAAAATTAAAAGCTAAAATACAGCTAAGGTCCTGAATCAGATTCTATCTACAACATGGAAACAACCCAGCAAAAACCTCAGAAGTACCTAAATAAAACAAAACAAAAAAAGCTTCTACGAGGACTCTTGGCTTATAGGAAAGAGCTTCTTCAACAGGTTTGTAAGGAGAGGGCCACACCTTAGACAACCAATTCACTTAGGGGAGGCATTCCAAACTTCAGCCCTCCTGATGTTTTGGACCACAACTCCCAGAATTCTGCATGCCTTTTTAAAAATAATGACTTTTACGGTCTGTGACCGTCAATCAAGATTGAATTGAACTGGAAAACATCAGCATCCCCAAATGCATTGAAAGCAAAAGCCACAGCAAGCCATGCTGTCGGTTCCTGCTCTTATTATGAGAAGAATCTATTTTAGAGATTAAGCTGGCTGCTCACAAAGTGACATGGAGTTTAGTTTACGTGTGTGTGTAACCAATGATGAGCCGATTTTATTGTTGTTTCTTCGTTGTAAGCCGCCCAGCGTGGCCATATGGGCGACAAAATAAAATAAAATAAAATAAATAAATATCCCACCCCCCCCAAAAAAAACCCTGAAAGCTTGCTTTGAACTCGTGGACTACAAGACCTGTCTCTTCCTAAAGAAAGCCGATCAGCAACACCGCGCCGGATCCCATCATAGGATCCCCCCATCCCCGGTTGCCTCGATTTCTCTTGCGTTCTTCCGAGCGTCGCTTACCTTCAAGGGCAGGTGAAGCCCCGGCAGCCGCCCCGCGCCAACCAGCGGACCTACTCGACTTCAGGAAGTGTCTGGCATTTTAAAGAGGCGGAAGGGGAGAGCCAATGGGAATCGAGGCGGACGGAGAGAGGGAGCCAATCGGAACGAGGGGGCGGACGGGGAAAAAATTAAGAATGAAGTTGTTGCAGGAGCAGGAGGAGGGGGCGAAGGAGGGGGGATTCCAGGGGGTTTTCCCCGCAACTTCGTCATCCCTCTACCTCGCTTCAGTTACACATGGGAGAAGATGGACGTGGGATCACAGGGCGCGGGGTGGCCCCGACGTGGAGGCATGGCTACAGCCAAAAGGGAGAGGTTGCCAACTTTCAATCCTGGACTCCTCCTGCAGCGATGCCTCTTGGTCCCTGGGTGGGAGCGGTTCGCACGCTCGCCCTTCGGATTTCTTTGGAGATGGATGGATGGATGGGTGGGTGGATTGCAATTTTTTTCAAAATCCCGTCCATCTGGTCCCCAAGGCTCACGATCAGTGAAACATGCAAGGGTCGACAGAGCGCAGCACAATTCCAAGATTAAAATTAACAAGCCGCACCAATCAACCATGTGTCCTCAAAAACAGATATCTCAATAATAAGTCAACAACATCATTGAAATAGCTGTAGACGTCCAACGTGTCAGTGTTTGGTGCCTTCAACTGGTTAAATCGGCCGGTCAAGCAGATCACAGGCTTAAAACAGCACCCAACAGCGACCAAGTTACAAGTAAAAGCAATTAGCAAGAAAACATTGAGACAGCGCAGCCATCACAGGTAGCATGAATTCTACTATCTAATATTAGATGACGGAAGACAAGGCATGAAAGCAAGCAGGGGTGGCCTGAAGGACCTCTCTGAAGAGACACCTCTGCAAGAGCCTTTGAAACAGAAGTGGAGGGGGAGGCACAATCATCTCCACTTTGGGGGTGGGGGCTGATTCCCTAGAACTGGGGCCACAGCAAAGAAGGACTGGCCTCAGCTGGATGATGCCCTAGCTTCTTTTGGAGATGCCACCGGAGGAGCATTACCTGGGGTAGTCTGGTGGAGTGGGTAGATGACCATGGGCAAAGACCGGCCAGGTATTACTTAGGGAGAGTCATAAGCTTGATTATACCTTCCCCTCTCTCTGTTGTGTGTAGCTGGCACTACAGTGGTACCTTGTATAAAGGAATTAATTTGTTCCAAATGAAATTATGTTAAGCAAAATTTTCCTTTATACAAATTTCCCATAGGAAGGCATTGAAAACAGAGTGATCCCATTTTTATGTTGTACAGATTCACCCCATAGGTGATCATGTTAAGCAAATTTTCCCCTATCTCTGGAATTTTTAATGTTGTACAAAGTTTATGTTATACAAAAGTCTTGTTATACAACGGTCCACTGTATTTCAGCTTCATAAGAAAATGCAAGAAGATATCTGTCTGCCTGCTTTCCGTACATCCTTCCGTCCATATCTATCTATCTATCTATCTATCTATCTATCTATCTATCTATCTAT
>JAHTLZ010000127.1:762674-810103 GCA_023846285.1 Phrynocephalus versicolor | reverse complement strand
TAATAATAATAATAATAATAATAATAATAATAATAATAATAATAATAGAAACAGCATGCATATTTAAGATGTGTGACAAAAAGATCAACAATCATTTAAAATCAAAGATCTATCGCACCACTTTACGACCTGTTGTGCTATATGGTGCAGAATGCTGGTCAGCATTTAAAGAATTAAATAATTAAAGATACTGAATGTTGCCGTGTTGTTATGGAGACGAAGATGCTGCAATGGACCTCTGGCCTCACGTGAAAGGATCATGTGCACAATGATGACATCAGAGCAATATATGGCATTGCACCTATCGCCAACAAAATGTGCAAAGCCCAACTGCACTGGTTTGGACATGTCCTGCATGTCAATAAAGAAACTCTGGCCAAAAGGGTCTCACCATGCAATTCAGTGATCCTGAATGAGCACTGGATGAACACCCTTAAGAATGACATGAAGTTGTCCCGGGTTCACCTGGACCTAGCCCATGACCGGGCCAAGTTGAGGGCCAAAACAAGAATACCAGCCCCCACCACCAAGTGGGACAAACGCTAAGAAAAAGACAATGAAGAAGAATGTATATTTAAGATTAGAAACCTCTGTATATTTAACAGGTACTTAGGTGTTTGGGTTTAAACTTGTATGCGTTATGTAATACCAATGATTTTTTAGAATTTTGTCCTTGTAGCCAGCTGGGTGGTGTATAAATGGAACAAACAAACAAACAAACAAACAAGTTGAATTGACTGTGCCTGGAAGAAGAAGAAGAAGAAGAAGAAGAGGTGGTGGTGGAGGAGGAGAAGGAGGAAGAGGAAGAGGAAGAGGAAGAGGAAGAGGAAGAATAAGAGCAGGAGGAGGAGGGGGGAGAAGGAGAGGAAGAAGAAGAAGAGGAAGGAGGAAGAGGAGACGAAGAGTCAAAATTCTTTGGTACCAGAATTTGTGCGTCAGCTGGACCCTCTGAGCTCTTGAAGTGGCCAGGTTCTAGCTCTGGTGTTACTACTCTATGGACCACTAGTACGCCAAGCTTCTTGCCACAACCAATGCTCCAGTATGGCCATGGGCCGCTTGTCCCTCCAGCTGCATTCCAGCTGTGGCCATGCCGGCAGCAAGACGCTGGTGGCTCTCCCAAGGGCGCCAGGCTACCAACCCGTTAGCTGCAGGAGGTCCCTGCTCTGAGCAAGGCATTGTGGGTAGGCCGTCCAAGGGCGCAGGCAAATGAGCACCGCCTGAGCCAAAGCTCCACATGTTTCCTATGAACGCTAATTTTCACTGTCTTGAACAGGCTGGTTCTGGTGGCTCCATCCCACAGATAATGGGGAGTCAGGGATCTGACACAAGAATGCCAGTGATTCTTACATGACAAGGCGGGATGCGTTTCTTCACGGCTGGGAAAGCTGGCTCCCCGTGGAATGTGGCACCAATCAGAGAGGCTGGGAAGGACAGTGACACATTTTGTAAGCATCCGGAGCCAGGGACTGGCAGCCGCCCAGATTGTCATGAAACTAGACCAGACACATTGGGGGGTGTGGGGGGTGGATTTTGCTGGGCCCAGTTTACCACTCTTGCTTGAGGTTTTCATACAGGACCAGTGGCATTGCTTCCTCCTGCGAGAATCCATGGCTTTCCTAAGCTCAGCCTGGGCATTTGGAAATAAAAGCAGTGTCTATCAAGAAATCCATTAGGAGAGGGGACCCCCCACCCATCAAAGTTAATAACCTATAATCTTAAAAATCTTAGAACTGCATTGCTGGAAGTGAACCCCATAGATCACTAAGTCCAACCCGTGAAAGCCCTTCCCTGTGATGAAGCAGCATTCTTCTCAATGTGTGGAACTGGGGAAAACTTAATAAAATCACTGTTAGCTTTCAGTCTTTCTTCAAAGGGCTTGGTTTCCAGCTCTTTGATCATCCTTGACGCCTTCCTCTGAACTTGTTCTAGTTTGTCAGCATCTTTCTTGAAAAAATTTTTATTTTGTTTTTTTGTTTTTTTTTAGTATTGTTTAATCTTATAATATATCTTTTATTTCTTTTCTTATTAGTATTCATTTATCTTGTTGCTTGTTTGATTATAGTTTGTTTGATGTTGTAAACCGCCCGGAGTTCCTCCAGAAGACCGGGTTTTTTTTAAAATAAATAAACAAACAAACAAATAAATAAATAAATAAATAAACTGGACACAATACTCATAGTGAAGCCTTACCAGTGCTGAACTCATAACACAAACATAAAAACAAAGAGGAAGGGGGGAGGTTTCCTCCGTTGCTCTCAAGGGATAGGACTAACAACAACATCCAGCATCCCCAGCACATACCTGGGACTACAGTTCCCATCCCTCATCTAATCACCCACGGCAGCCAGATGGCACAGCTCCTCCCGGGAGCCTAGTGGCTCAGAGAAGACTCTCCTAGTTAGTCCTCTGCTAGGGTCTTTGATAATGAGTTTATATGAAAATACAGTAACACCAAAGGTCCATGATGATCATCCCACAGGACAGGCTTCTTGATTACTTAGGTGCAGCTGAGAAAGCTGATCAATGAAAAATCTGGAGGGGGGATTGGAGTCAATTTACTTCTTTTGCGGCTCTGGTGGCTAAGATCAGATATGCTAGCAATTTTTGGGTCCGAGTTCCGAGTCCCAAGCCGGGGTCCTTGTTAAAAACAAGCTTTTCCCCAGAAAAAAGGGGGGCTGGATGGATTCTGAATCTTAAGTTTGACTTTTCAGCAAGCTCCGATCCCTGGCCACGATGTACCCAAATTAGCATGCCATGGTTTTGTTATTATTTTGTTATTATGCCTTCTGGAAAGAGTTCGGGGTGGATTTAACTGAGGAGGACCCGGACAAACTTAAAGAAGTGGGTCCGAGATCAAATCAAGCCTGAGTTGCTTCTGTGGTGGGGCAGAATGAGGACACTGAGGCTGGACTTAGTTTAGGTACAACATGAGAAGGCAAGATTCGCTGGAACAGATTAATCCTGCTAAAAGAAACGGGAAAGAGGAAGCCCAAATTGTGAGATTGACTGACTCGTGTACCTAAGCCATGGCTTTGCGTTTTGCAAGCGCTGCAGGCGGCCGGATGTTGAGGATCCGACCTGGAGGGTGAAGCCAGGGAGGAGATGCAGGGGCTTCCCACCTGCAGCTTATTTAAAATACAGTGGACCCTCGTATAACGAACGGTTTGTATGACATAAAATCTGTACAACATAAAACATTCCGGAGATAGGGGAAATTTGCTTAATAGAATCACCTATGGGGCAAATCCGTACAACATAAAAATGGTCGCGATTAGAGATTACTCCGTTTTCAATGCATTCCTATGGGAAATTTGTATAAAGGAAAATTTGCTGAACATAATTTCATTTGGAACAAGTTAATTCCTTTCTACAGGGACCACTGCATCAGGAAGCCCCCAGTCCATGCTTTTGCAAGTGCATACAGAGAGGTAAGGGTTAACTCCAAGCACTCACCTTGCAACCCCCCCTCCCCACTCCGCCCGCGTTGCTTTAGGTTAGAGAAAGAGCCACGCCATGCTGCGCGGGCAAGTTTCACTCCAACGCCTATAATCACGTTCCTCCGTCACGCAACTCGCCGAAAAGCAAAACCCGTCCGTCCGCCTGTCTTGCACGGCTCTCTCTGCTCGCTCCTCCGCTTGTGTTTCTCTATCCACCCCCTCCCCCGTTTTTGGAAATGAGCCCTCCCAGGGAGGCTCTCTCGCCTACTTTCTAAAGGGGCTTCCAGGTAGGCTGTTCCATCGGGAAGGAGAAGAAAGGGGGGTGAGAGAGGTAGAAAGGGGAGGACCATTCCTTCTGGAAGAGGCGGTCACGGAGGGGGGGGCGACTTTAGAAGATCCGCGTCCTCCTCTTTCCCCCCCTCCCTCGTCCTCCGGGTGGGCGTGGCTTAATCTGACATACGGGGGCATGCTTTTAGGCTTTTCCCCTCTTTTTTTTGGCTTTCACGGACCAATCAGGAGGGAGGAAGGGAATGGGAGGGGGGGCGTCGGAGGAGAGGGAAAAGTTTGTTTGGGGAAAGTTTTTATACGCTCCCTCCCCCCCCCGTCCGCACCGTTTATTTAAATATTACAGGGGAAAGTTTTTTTTTCTTTCCGGGGGGTGGGGAAGGGAGACGGAGGTTCTGAGTTCAAGAAAGGGGCGGGTTTCCTATCCTCCCCCTTATCCCCAAATTCTTTGGGGGGAGGGAAGGTTGGGAGAGGAGAAGGGGAGTGGGGAACATCTCCCTGTTAAATCTCCCTGTCTTTCCCTTTTCCTCCTTCCGCTGGGGAAAAAAAATACCAGGAGGGGAAGGAAAATGGGTGCAACAAATTGTGACGATGAAGACTTAGAATTCAAGCTGATCTTTGGCGAAGAAGAGAAAGAGCCTCCGGTTATGGGGGTTCCCCTGGAAGGTGAGCGACGGGGAGCTGGCTGGTTATTTTTCAAAGGGGGTGGTGGTTTGATCCAACACACTGAAGACGGTCGAACTTTTAAAAAGGATAAGGTTTTTTGTTTTTGTTTGGAGTTCTCTCTGCTTTATCTGGAAGCCCCCCCCCCCACAGATATATAGATATACAGTACTATGGTACCTTGTAAAAAGGAATTAATTCGTTCCAAATGAAATTATGTTAAGCAAGTTTTCCTTTATACAAATTTCCCATGGGAATGCATTGAAAACGCAGTAATCCCTAATCGGGACGATTTTTATGTTGTACAGATTCGCCCCATAGGTGATTCTGTTAAGCAAATTTCCCCTATCTCCAGAAATTTGTTATGTTGTACAGATTTTATGTTATACAAACTGTTTGTTATACAAGGGTCCACTGCAGTACAATGGTACCTTGTAAAAAGGAATTAATTTGTTCCAAATGAAATTATGTTAAGCAAGTTTTCCTTTATAAAAATTTCCCATAGGAATGCATTGAAAACAGAGTAATCCCTAATCACGACCATTTTTATGTTGTACAGATTCGGCCCATAGATTATTCTGTTAAGCAGATTTCCCCTATCTCTGGAATATTTTATGTTGTACAAATTTTATGTTATACAAACTTTGTTATACAAGGGTCCGCTTTATATATATTTAGGAGGAGGTGCTGGCAGGAAGATTATGTGTCTCTGCTAGAGCGTGAGCAGTTGAACCCTGCGAACTTGACGTCAGTGGTTAATTAATATTTGCAATCATCTTAAAAGGTGGGCACTTTGTTTTTGTCTCCTCCTAAGGAGGCGGGAGAACCAGGCTTGGGTGTCATGGACACCCTGTATGTATAGATTTCCTGGGGAGAATGCATTTGACAGCTTTCGGATCACACCCGGCTCTATGTCAAAAGGTGATTTCCCAGGGAGGGATGAGCTAGTTAACTCCTTTCCAGTAGTTATGAGTAGGAGCTATATGCCTTGGGAAGTGCCAAGTTCAAAGCTCTGCTTAGTGATAATAAATTCACATTAGGTGACCTGCAATCTCTTCACTTCAGATGTGTCTCATGATTCAGGGTCAGGGTCATAGTAATGTGTTATTTTGTTAGGGAAGCAGAGACCTTCGGATCCTCTGCTGTCTTTTTGTGTAGTCTAGAAACTATACACAGGGATAGTTAAAAGAAAAAGAAGGAGGTGAATGGGAGACAGAACTGTAACTCACATGGGACATATCCTGGCAAAAGTGATGCAAAGTGCAGAAGAATATTGAAATAAGATTTATACAACCAGCTTAGGCCAGTGCCTAGGCAGGTCATGACATGTTCACAACTGCGTCATTGTTAGTTCACGTGTGCCCACAAATAGCACCCAAGAGTTTGTATCAGATGATGATTACCTACGGCCCGATTTCAGCCTAAAATATCACACTTTTTTAGACTCTTAACAACTTGAAGTGCCTCCATGCCATAGGGAGTATTATGATCTGTCTAGTGCCCACATTGCAAATATTTTTTCATCCCTGATTTAGAGTTTGGATAAATTTCTTTTCTTTTCTTTTTTTTCTTTTTTTCAAATTTCCAAAACATAACACACAAAAGTCTGGAAATTGACTTCTGCAGGCTTCTATTCTGAGCCCCCCACCCGCCTTCGTTCCCTCTGTCTGTTTCAGAGCCAAGCGTCCTCTCATCTCTCCCCACTTCCAAATAAACATTTATTCCAGAAGAACTTGGCAAAGTGAGGTGTGTGTGTGTGTGTGTGTGTGTGTGTGTGTGTGTGTGTGTTTGCCATTGACTCCAGTTGGTTTTGCCGCAGCAAAGCAGAGAGAGAGAGAGAGAGAGAGAAAGAAAGAGAGAGAGTCTGTCTTGTGGCACCTTGGACAAATTTATGGGGATCTGAGAGTTTTTCAGCCAAAACCCTGTCTCTGGGATGCTTGAAGTGGTCACGGCAGGGAGTGTGGAGGGGTGGGGGAAGCACTCAAAAACTCAAAATATCACATTTGGAAATCCAGCCTTGGAGTTCCAAAATGGAAAAATGTGGGTTGTGTGACATGGATTTCCACATGCATATTTGAAAAATGAGAATAGAAGGGGGAAGGGAGGGGCCAAATACTTCCCTTTTTTGTGGGATTTGCTTTTTCCCCTCAGATCATATTCATAATTCAATCCCTCCGCCCCACCCTCATGGCCATCATCCTCCATCTATATCTTGGCATCAATTCTGAGAACATTTTGCCGTTGTTTTGCTCCTGTAAGTCTTAATAGGTTTATTTTTTTTTGCGGGGGGGGGGGATAGTGGCGGTGGCAGCAGAGATGGGGATAGAGGGGAATCCATTTTAAAGCAAAATTTTGACACCGTTCTCCATAAATTAAAAACAGTACCCCGTCTCCTTGCTGAAGGGCGCTGCCTACAAGAAATTTGGCAGCCCTTTTCTGAGCTTGCCCTTGAGACAGAGGTAGGAAACTGGGGTTTTGGTCTCTCTCTCTGTGTGTTTTAAAACCAACCCAAAAGGTCAAACTGTCTCTGAGCAGAGGCGGTGTCTGGTTTAAATGAAATCCAGATGAGGCCTGAGTGAGGGCCTCAGGATCCCACTGAAACCCAAGCCCCTCCAGACTGGCTCAAGTCCAAGGCTTTCTCCTGAAAAAGTCCCCACCGGTGGCGATGTGGGTATTTAAAAAATAAATAAATCCAGGGATGGAGGAGAGACGGGACAGCAAATGGGAGGGAGTGGCATCATGCATGAGGCCGGCCGGTTTGGCTGGCTGGCTGGCCCATACGGTTCCAACTAAAAGTCTCCCTGCAATGGTGCAATTTTCCTTTTCGTTTTTTTTTTTTTGGCCCGGGCCTTCCTTGTTTCCTCGGCAACGAGGGTCCCTGCCAGTGGAGCCTGGGGCTTTGGGAAATGGCCCTTTAATTGGGTTCAGATGGCGGACCCTCCCTGACAGTCTCCCTCTCTCCCCCCCCAAAAAAAATTTTACTGACACTCCATCCCGTTTCCTCCCCCCCTTTTTTTCTTTCTTTCCCCGAATCCTGGGTTTGTCTCTGGCCCACAAAACAGGGTGGAGGCCTAGAGAAATTTTTTTTAGGCTGGGTTCAGGAGACATTTTCGAAGCCCCTTTCTGATGCCAAATTTTACAGAAGTTTCCCTCTGAAAGGGGAGGGGAGGGGGAGAAAGGGGGGCTTCGGTGTTCTTCCCTATGTCTTTCCTCTCCCCCCCCCCCCCACACACATAGGTGAGACAGTGGCCGCTTCAGTCTTTCTACAAAGCAGTGTTATGGCCTGGACTCTGGAGCTCATCAGGCTTGTTCAGCATGACAGTATGGGGATGATGGGATTTGTAGGCCTCCCACATGTGGCTGCTGGACCGCCCACTGCTATTCTCTGCTGATGTGTGTATGTATGTGTGTGTGTCTGTGTGTCTGTGTATACTGTGTGTGTACACACACACACACACACACACACACACACACACACACACACACAAAGAGTGGTACCTTATATAAAGGAATTAATTCATTCCAAATGAAATTCTGTTAACCAAAATTTCTTTTATACAAATTTCCCATAGGAATGCATTGAAAACAGAGTTGTATGGATTCGCCCCATAGGCAATTCTGTTAAGCAAATTTCCCCTATCTCTGGAATTTTTTATGTTGTACATATTTTGTAGGAGGGGTGTGTTGGCTCAGTGGACTAAGGCTCCGAAAACTGTTGGCTACAAATTTGGCAGCTCAGCGGTTCGAATCCCGGGTGCCATGCAGCAGAGCGAGCTCCCACTGAAAACCCCAGCTCCTGCCCACCTAGCAGTTCGAAAGCATGTCAATGCAAGTAGATAAATAGGTGCTGCCGAAAAAAGTGGGAAGGTAAAACAGTGTTTCCTTGCAGCCATGCCGGCCACGTGGCCATGGACTTGCACAACACTGGCTCTTCGGCTTGAATATGGAGATGAGCACTGCCCCTAAAGCCGGACACAACTAGCACGCATGTGTAGGGGAAACCTTTACCTTTTTTATGTATATGTGTATATAGGTTTGTGTGTATGCATGTGTGTGTGTATGTGTGTGTGTGTGAGGGAGAGTATGTATGTATGTATGTATGCATGCATGTATTATTGCTTCCTGAAGTTGTGATTATGTACCATCACATCTCCTCTGTCAAATGGTGACACCCATGAATGGATAATTTCCAAAATGTCTTATCCTCAGCTGCCCTGCCCAGCTCTTAGAAACTCAAGCCTGTGACCTCATTTACGATGACAGGCCATCTCGTTATTTGGTCTTCCTCTTTTCCTGCTGCCTTCCACACAGTATTATTCCCCCCCCCAAAAAAAAATCCTGTGTTCTCATGATATGCCCTAAGCGAGGCAGCTTCAGTTTCAACATTTTTGCCTCCTCAGAGAGTTCAGGCTTGATCTGTTCTAGAACTCCCACTTGGTTCTTTGGCTGATACTTCACTTCCCTCTCGCTGCAGTTTGCGGCCCCGCTGGAAACCGGTTCGAAGGAACGTAACCTCACGTCCTTGTGGAGTCAATCCGAGTTCGAAGGAACGTAACTTCACGTCCTTGTGGAGTCAATCCGAGTTCAAAGGAACGGTACCTCACGTCCTTGTGGGGTCAATCCGAGTTCACCCCAATCACGCCCCCTGAACTGCGCTCCAAGCGGGGTGAGAGATTCCCGTCCTGGAGCTCAGGAATCTTTTCAATCCACTTCTCGATCCGTGTTGAAAACCGATTTCAACATGGAGGCAAGTTCACCTTGGCTCGAGGAAGGACGTGAAGTAACTACCTTTGTTGTCTAGTACAGTGACCCTCCACCATTTCGCGGTTCAGGTACCACGGCCCCGCTACATCGCGGGATCGCAGTACCTGCTCTGTAGGGGGCGGGGGCGGCCGGGTCACTCCGCACCGCCCCCACCCCCAAGAAGCCTCAGGGGTGCGTAGGAGGGCAGTGGGGGGCGATCTGGTCGCTACGCGCCACCCTCACACGCACCCCCGAAAAGCCTCGGGGTGGCCGGGAGGGGCGGCACGGAGCGATCGGGTTGTTACGCACCGCTCAACCAGGCTCCCCCGAGAAGCCTCGGGCCGCGCAGGCGGGCGGCAGCGGGAGGTAAGATCGCCCACCGCCACCGCCCCCCACCCGCTTCCACATATTGCAGATTTTCTTGCATCGCGGGTGGGGTGGGTCCCTAACCCCCGCGATCAGCGGGGGGTTACTGTAATTGCATTCCATCTTCCTTCCTATAAAATCAGGGCGGCATCTGCAGCTCTCCTTCCACTTTTGAAATTACTTCTCCTAGCAACTTGATGACACCATATGTAACAGAGGGATAAACGGGTTGCAGGCAATGGTGCGTTTGAAGGCATTTCGAAAAGCAGCATCATTCAACCCGTGTTGCCAGAGGGCTTAATGTTTCTGCATGCAGTGTCCTCTCCTTTTAAAATGTTACTTCCCGACCTAAGCTAAAATTCTGTGGTGCCATTGAGGCACAACTTTAAAATCACAACTGCTGTTAAGAAATCCCCATAGACTTTTCCAATTCCCTACAGAGTCACATGAATCAGTATGCAACAGATAACGCCTATGGAGATCTCTTAACTTAATGGCAATAGGCTGCTAAATGTTGCACCTTTTACAGGATTTTGGCATCTGCGTCAAACTAGGACAAAACGTGACCTGCTGAGTGGTTTTGCATATCTCACTGTGGAGCCAGAGGTTGGTAGATCAGTTTCCTACTGTGTCTCCCTGATAAGGGGCTGGACTTGGTGATCCATAGGGTCTCCTTCCAGATCTTCAGTTCTAAGATGATCGTGATGATGATTATTTACCTGGACCTCACCTGATTTTAGAAGCTAACCAGGGCTGGTCCTGGTTAGTACTTGGACGGGAGACCCACCAGGGAATACCATGTGCTGTAGGCGCCTGGAGTAGGAACAGGCAAACCACTCCAGTATTCCGGCCAAGAAAACTCCATGGACGTGGGGTCACAAAGAGTCGGTCATGACTGTAACGATGCAACACACACACACACACACACACACATACAGAGAGAGAGAGAGAGAGAGAGAGAGAGAGAGAGAGAGAGAAGCAGCTTTTAATTTGTGTATCTAATCCAGTTTGGTCTACTCTGAGTTCTAGCTTCTGTCCAAGGTTTCATTCATGCAATTGGACCTTTTCTCTGGTGATGTTTGAATTTCAGACTTCAAGTAAAGGACTTTTCTAGGACTTGCCCGAGTGCCATACCTCTGGCTGACTTGGCAGCTTTGCAAGCTAGACGTCCTCTAAATCTGGAGCTTTTGCTTAGCTAGATGGATTTAATTCTGTCTTTTGTTGGGAGAAACAAAAGTTTCATAAAGTGGCTTTTGAGGGGGACCTCCTCGTGAGGTGGAGAGGTTGCCCGTCCGAAATTGTTACTTTTCCGAGTTCATAGGGTAGGGGGTCTAGATCAGTGGTTCTCAACCTGTGGGTCCTCAGATGTTCCTGGATTGCAACTCCCAGAAGCCTCCATCACTCGCTGTGCTGGAAGGGGTTTCTGGGAGTTGCAGTCCAGGAACATCTGAGGACCCACAGGTTGAGAAGCACTGGAAATGGTTTCGACTTCCTCATCATCTCAAATAAGAGCACATCCGATCTTGCCTAATTTCAGAACCTAAGCAGGGTCGGCCCTGGTTAGTATTTGGATGGGAGACCACCAGGGAATACCAGGTGCTGTAGGTGCCTGGAGTAGGAACTGGCAAGCCACTCCAGTATTCCTGCCGAGAAAACTCCATGGACATGGGGTCACAAAGAGTCGGTCATGACTGTAATGACACAACACACACACAGAGACAAAATGGTGACAGTTGTAGTCATCCAGAAGATGCATGTGCTACTGATGACCTTCTTCCATGCTGTGTAGCTAATTGGGTGGCAAGGATTCTCCAGCTTGTTCAGTCTTGTGGGAGCGTTTTGTCGGCCTCCCATATAATTCCTTCAGATCTTGCATCACTGCTGTCCGCCATGATATTCAAGAGCTTTCTTGTTGTTAGTTGTTGCAAGTTTTTCGGGCTGTCTGGCTGTGTTCTGGAAGTTTTTCTTCCTGACGTTTCGCCAGACACTGTGGCTGGCATCTTCAGAGGGCAAGGAGTTCAGGGAACAAGGAGTTTCTCTCTGTCCTCTGGGGTATAGAGTGAGTGAGGCTGGGGTTCTTAAAGTTGTGGTAAAGAGGAAGCTTCTCCTATGCAGGATAATAGGTGTTAGTCATTGTATTGTGATGGAGGGATTAAGCAGTTTCAGTGTAATCAGGGGTAGCAACAATCCTAGTATGTAGTTGATGGGTGTCATTAGTTGTTCTGTTGTGTGAACTGATCACATTTCCTTGTGGCTGGATGGGAACCATTGAGCTTTGACCTTTTTGCACTCTGCAGTTTTTAGTACTGGAAGCCAGGCTTTGTTGATTTTTAGACTTTCTTCTTTTTTGTTGAAACTGTGCCTATGTTTATGGATTTCAGTGGCTTCCCTGTGTAGTCTGACATAGTGATTGGTAGTGTTATCCAGTACCTCTATGTCCTGGAAGAGGATTTCATGTCCAGTGTGTTTCAGGCTGTGTTCAGCTGCTGCTGATTTTTCAGGTTGTTTTAGCCTGCAGTGTCTTTCATGTTCTTTGATTCTGGTCTGGATGCTGTGCTTTGTGGTCCAATATATACCTGGCCACAACTATAAGGTATCCTGTATACTCCTGCAGTGGTGATTGGGTTCTTCTTGTCCTTTGCTGACCGTAGCATCTGTTGTATTTTTGTGGTGGGTCTAAATACTGTTTGTGCGTTGTGTTTTTTCATCACTTTGTCCATGCAGGCCATGGCTCCTTTTATGTATGGCAGAAATACTTTGTTTGTTGGAGGCTGTTTTTCTTCTTCAGTTTGATGTTGTTTTTTCGGTCTTATGGCTCTTTTGATTTTGTTCCTGGAATAGCCATTTGCCTGTAGGGCCCAATTCAGGTGGCTGAGTTCAGTGTTGACGAATTAAACTTCACAGTTTCGGTTTGCATGGTTGACAAGTGTCTTGATTATTCCTCTTTTTCGTCGTGGGTGGCGGTTGGAATTTTTATGGAGGTACCGATCTCTGTGTGAGGGTTTTCTGTAGACCTTGTGTCCTAATTGGAGGTGCGGTTTGCGTATGACCATGACATCTAAGAATGGGAATTTCCCCTCTGTTTTTTTTCCTATGGTGAATTGTATACACCTTGTATAAAGGAATTAACTCATTCCAAATGAAATTATGTTAAGCAAGTTTTCCTTTATACAAATTTCCCATAGGAATGCATTGAAAATGGAGTAATCCCTAATCGTGACCATTTTATGTTGTACGGATTTGCCTCATAGGCAATTCTGTTAAGCAAATTTCTCCTATCTCTGGAATTTTTTATGTTGTACAGATTTTATGTTATACAAACCATTTGTTATACGAAGGTCCACTGTATTTGGGTGGATTTTGTTCAGGTAGTTTAGAAATTCTTCCAGTTTATCTTCACTGTGGCTCCAAATTACTAATGTTGTTGTTTGGTGTAGAAGGGTGTGTGTGTTCCATCTCATTGTTACCTTTGGGATCTGATTGTTCCCCATATGAAAAAATATGGCCAGCCAGTCGGAGTCTTCTTTGTGCTACTAAGATGGCAAATGATTCACCCCAACTGTCCCTAACTTAGCTGACCTGGTCCAGATGCAGTAGGTTTTGCCAAGAAGTTAGAAGCATGGTGTGATTTGGGACACTTTTAAGAGTAAAAAAACCTAGAGTTGCTGGGCAGTAAAGGACCCTATGGATCAGTGAGTCCAGTCCCTGTCAAGAGGGTGAGTAGGGAATCAAGCTCTCAAACTCTTCAACCACTCATCTACTCAGCAGTTCCCATTTTCTCACTTTCTGATGTTCTGTTTTGACATGAGCCTGCCTCTCCCTCCTGATGTTGGACAGCGACTCAATTGCCCCTGTCAGGATGAGGATGCTAGAAGTTTTACAGTCACCATTACATCTGGAAAGGAGTGGTTGGCGAGAACTCTTCTAGAAACAACCCACAGGTCCCCAAAACACATTGTAGTTTTTGGCCTCTCTAGAGTTCAGCGGCCCTGGTTAATGTTTGAATGGGCGACCACCAGGGAATACCAGGTGTTGTAGGCGCCTGGAGTAGGAGCTGGCAAACCACTCCAGTATTCCTGCCAAGAAAACTCCATGGGCATGGGGTCATGAAGAGTCGCTCACAACTGTAACAACACAACCACACACATATTGCACCCGTACTTAGGGTTTTTGTTGTTGCTGTTAAAACTTGTATCTATAATACCCATCAAAGGCTGTGTTTTGAACCTTCTAGTCGTCATTTCCATCCATCCATCTTTATAGAATGACTAATAAGAATAAGAATAAGCATTGTAGATCCTGGATGAGACTAGGTAAATCCCACTGGGCCTAGCCACTCCAGTATTCCTGCCAAGAAAACTCTATGGACATGGAGTCACAAAGAGTCGGTCACGACTGTCACGACACACACACAGAGTCCAGTGACAGATTGCAAAATATGAGCAGGAACTGTTTCTCCTGTTTTGCGTCACAGCTCCAAGACCTGAGCTATCAACTAAGTCACCTTTGGCTAAAATCTTGTCTTACTCACAAACTCGGTTGGTGGCTTGAGGCTGTGGCTGGTTTCTTGGGGGGGGGGGTAAAGTGGGAGTGAAAAAAATAATAATAGAAAAAGGGACCTATTTTCTTTATTGGTTTGTTATCTCCACTCTTCATCCTGTCTTCTGGCTTGGTTGATTTCTCATCGTCTTCACCTTTCACCAAAACAAGCAAGCAAGCAAACAAACAAAAAACAACAACAACAACAACACACACCTTCTTCACAGTCAACAGTTAGCCACACAGTGACCAGAGGTGATGTGGCAGCAACAATGACCCAAGGGGGTCTTGATTGGGAAAGCATTGATGGGGTTTTGTTGGTGTGATGGGGCTCAGGTTGGATGAGAATCAGAGGGTCTGCCAGTGCTTTGGCTGACAGGTCCTTTCCAGGGTTGGGGCACTGAAGTCCCAGGATTCGCTGTCGTGTCAGGCTTAAGCCACATCACTGACTCAACTCAGACTTGACTCCAAAGGATTCTCCCCACCCACCCCATCACTCAGATTCAAAGAATCATAGAATCATAGAGTTGGAAGAGACCTCAAGGGCCACCTAGTACTGGCGTGTCTACTATTGTGTGTGCTTGTGTGTCTACTAACAGTCTATTATTTATACTCTCCTAGACCTTGGGGCCATAGTGCTTGCCCGATATTTTGAGATGGAGTTTTTAAATAAAGCACTTTCCGATTTGGTTATGTGTGTGTGTGTTGTGACGTTACAGTCGTGACCGACTCTTCATGACTCCATGTCCATGGAGTTTTCTTGGCAGGAATACTGGAGTGGCTTGCCAGTTCCTACTCCAGGCACCTACAGCACCGGATATTCCCTGGTGGTCTCCCATCCAAGTACTAACCAGGGCCGAACCTGCTTAGCTTCCGAAATCAGGCGAGATTGGATGTGCTTAGGGCATCTAGGCAGCTCTCTCCAATTTGGTTATAGAAAATGGTAAATTTCCCCTATCTCCAGAATTGTTTGTGTTTTATAGATTTGATGTTATAAAAACCGTTTGTTATACGAGGGTCCACTGTATTGGCTTTGAAAGGGCTAAGGAGGCAGCAGAGCTATTTTCATTCATATTCTGGGAATATTTTACAAAATTTGCCCTGTTTGTTTGTTGCGATCCCTGTTGGAGCTTTTGCAACCTTGCATGCAGCCTTCATTCGGTTTGGTTGAGAAGGGACTTTCTGGGCTAGAACAACTCTTGATTTGTCTGGCGTTAGCCAATCATTCCTTCCCTACCTCTCATTCAAAGACAGTCCCGCCTCTCTGCTCTGTTTTCTTTTTCCCTCTTTTATCTGTTGGAAAGCCCGGGCGTAGCTGAAAGTGAAAGGACAGCAAAGAAGGGGTCAGCTTGGCCTCCAGTGGGAGAGAGTTCCAGACAGAGAAGGCTCTCTCTCCTACGTCCCCACAATATATGCCTGTGAAGTTGGTAGGACGGAGAGAAAGACCTCTCCTGATAATCTTCACACCGTCATGGACCGAGTGCCAGAATTTCTGATTCCATTCCCCCCCTTTCTTCCTATACAGATCTGGATACGGACAATCTACCTACCTATTGTTCCCTTTCTCTCGGTGACCCACCTCCTTATGCCTCTCCTCTGGGCATTCCGTGCCCACTGCATCTCAGCGGGGGCCGTGCGGGCATGCATTCTCCCCCTCCCCGGCCTGCTGACTTGGACGGAGACACCTTTGAGAGCCAGCCGGCCCGGCGTGTCCGCCTCGGAGGCTCCAGAGTCCTGGAGTGCCCCAGCATCCAGATTACCACCATTTCCCCGAGCCATCGGCTGGAAGATGACGACTGGGACTCCTCTCCTCGTGACTACCTCCTGCTGGAGGCCTTTGGGGGCTACCGGGAGGCGGCCCCATCTTCAGGGTTTTTCACTCCGAGCCCGGCCAGCAGTGGCAGTGTCTCCCCATGGAGCTTTTTTTCGGACGACGAAGCCCCCGCTGGAGATGACGTAGAGCATGAGCTGAACGAGGCCGCTGCCCGGTTTGCCCTTAATTCCCCCTTGGGGTCCCCACGGGGATCCCCCAAGCCCTGGTCATCTGCTGATGAGTCGTGGCCACCTTACAGCACCAGCTACTCGCCTAGCCGAGGAGCAGAGGACGGGTGGATGCTTCTCGGCCCTCGCCCAGCTTCTCCCTGCGGCAAACGGCGCTACTCTAGTTCCGAGACGCACTCCTCGGCCTCTCCGTGTCTGTCCCGGAGAGGGAGCTTAGGGGAAGAGATTCTGGGGGACTCCGGTGAGCTGGGAAGCGATGCCATCCCCTTCAACAGTACCGGAGCCCGGGTGATGGAGAGCATCCCCCAGAAAGCCAGGAAGACTTCGACGGAGCAAACAGTGGCCCTGACCCGGAAGGAAGAAAGCAGCTGCAATGGAGAGGATGGGAACGGTGGCCCGGCGGGAGGATTTGGCCTCGGTGTGGGACGCAAAGAGGGGATGGATTACCTCGCGGTGCCTTCCCCGCTTGCTTGGTCCAAAGCTCGGATTGGAGGACACAGCCCTGTCTTCAGGTAACTGAAGATGATCGTGCCTACTAGAGATGGAGAGAATGGGGGGGATATGATTGAGACGTACAAAATAATGCAGGGCATGAGTCAAGTGGATAGAGGGACACTCTTCTCCTTCTCACAAAATACCAGAACTTGGGGACATCCACTCAAATTGAGGGTTGGCAGCATGAGAACAGACCAAAGAAAATATTTTTTCACCCAGCACGTTGTTAGTCTGTGGATCTTCCTGCCACAGGAGGTGGTGAGGGCATCTGGCCTGGATGCCTTCAAAAGGGGATTGGACAGATTCCTGGAGGAAAAGTCCATCACAGGTTACAAACCATGATGGAGAAACCAGGGTACTTCAAGGGCCAGATGCAGGGGAGTGGTATCAGGAGGCAGATACCTAGTCTCATGCGCTCCCAGACACATCTGGTGGGGCCACTATGAGATACAGGAAGCTGGACTAAATGGGCCTTTGACCTGATCCAGCATGGCTCTTCTTATGTTCTTATGTTCTTATGGTTTTCTTTTCACTTTATGAACACAAGTTTTTGCAATTCGGAATGACAATCGCTAGCACTCTGGGGGAGAGACCAAAGCAGTGCGTGATGGGAACATCCCTATTTGGATGCTTATCTCTGATACCCTGACCGAGGACCAAATTTTCATTTTGTTTGAAAAGGTTTCAGGGCCCCACCTGCTGTGGTTCAGGAGTAGAGCGTAGGATCATAGCAAGGTCAGCAACCTTAGATATAATCCTTACATACTCACAGAGTTTCCTACCAAGCCTGCAAAGCAAAGCTTGATTCTCTGTGTGTTTACTCAGATATGAACTCCAGTGCAGCAGCAGCAGCAGACTTGCAGGCTTACAAAGCCCAGCTCTGCTCCAGGCCTGCAGCTTCCTGGCCTTTAAGTCCCTTCTTATCTCTGATCAGTAGTCCAAGACAAGGCTAGAAGCAGCTTGCAAACAACATGGGATAGATAGAAGTTTGCAAATGACAATGAAAGCCCCATCTTCAGAGGTGGAAGCAGAGAAAGTCACTTTCATGTGCTGTTGATTTCTGAAAGCTTGGGCATTCCAGGAACACTTGCCTTATTTTCCCACCTAATTCTAAAGACCAATGGGGTCCCATTTTATATTGAAATATGCAGTTTTCACAAAGCGGCTGCAAGGGACACCAAAAGAAGTAAAGGTTCCCCCCCCCCCCCCGCACATGTACCGACTCTAGGGGCAGTGCTTATCTCCATATTCAAGCCGAAGAGCCAGTGTTGTGCAAGTACGTGGCCCCGTGGCCGGCATGGCTGCAAGGAAATGCTGTTTTAGCTTCCCGCTTTTTACAGCGGTACCTATTTATCTACTTGCATTGACATGCTTGCGAACTGCTAGATTGGCAGGAGCTGGGGTTAGCGGCATGGCACCCAGGATTCGAACTGCCGAGCTGCCGACTTTGCAGCCGATCGTTTTCGGAGCCTTAGTCTGCTGAGCCACCACGCCCCTGCAAGGGACACTAGACCTCCATAGATTCCATCTCATTGTCAACAATTGTATCTTTTTATTTTATTTATTGCAAAAAAAATAAAGTTTTATTTATTGGAACCAGAAGGAAATAGCAGTAATAATAGTAGTGGTTAGTTCCTAACTACCCCGTTTCCCCGAAAATAAGACATTCCCCAAAAATAAAACCCACTTACAGTTTTGCCTCTCACTGAAATATAAGGCATCCCCCCCAAAATAAGGCCTCCCCGATAATAAGATAACAATAAATGTGTACCGTATTATTCTTCATGGAAAAATAAGACATCCCCTGCAAATAAGACCTAGCGCATCTTTGGAAGCAGAAATTAATATAAGACACTGTCTTATTTTCAGGGAAACACTGTCCCACAAAGAAGCCATCCACCATGCCTCCTTCCTTTCTCATAAGCTTGGGCAAGATCTTGGAGAAGTGACTTTGACTTGGACTATAAATCCCAGAATTCCCCTGCATACTGGGGGATTGTGGGAATTGTATTACCCCCCACCCCATTAAACACACACTCAAATACTTCTTTCCCAGGTTCTAGCAGGGCCCCGGTGGCCATGAAGTTTCGGCTGGAGAAGGGAACTCTTGCCTTGCCTTCCTTCCCGCCCACTTCTAAGCCAGCCGGACTGAATTTGCCAGCTGCGCTGCTGACGGCTCTTTTGGTCTGGCTGCCAGAGGTTCTGTTGTATAAAAACAACTTGTCAAGCCAGCCCCGGCAGAAGGGCCGGTGTCTCCAGTTACACATCCCAGACCCGGGCTCTGCATGCCTGATGTGGTGGGGATGGGGATGGAGGGGGGCGGGGTGGTTGGATGTCGGGGAAGAAGTGGCATAAACATGTCCTTGCTCCTTCCCTGTTAAGGTAACCAAGTGGATGTGAAGAATTTTCTCTTCCTTGGGGGGGAATCTGTCTCGTGATGACCTTGGATTTCTGTTTCCACCCTCCCCAACTCCCTTTCTTTTTTTAAAAAAAATATTATTCAAAAATCTATAGCCAGCTTTTGTCTCGTGCCCTCCCCTCTCCCCACCACTGTTTCTCTGAATTAGAGCTCATTCACTTATTTAAGGCCGAGATCCACCCCACAAAATTCCTCCTCTCTTACTGCAATGGGATTTTAAGAAAGCTCCCATAGGCATCAGTAGTTGCGTTTGATTAGCAAGGGGGGGTTGATTTCCCACCCCCACCCCCAGGAGGGTTCTCATAACAATACACTCGAAAGCTTGCAATGTTCTTTGTTTTTTATTTTTATTAGTGGCCTATAAAGGTATCGCCTGTAACCTATTTTTGCAATTGTGTTTTGTGATGGCCACGCCGCTCAAACCCCTTTTTGCTTTGATAGCAATGCAGAGAGGAGAGTTCGTTCTTTACACGAGGCACTAGACCCCCTTCCAAAATGACCCTTCACTGCTGCAGGGGAACGCCATTAGCACCACTAAAACCAAGGGAAAGAAATCCATAACCCCCTCCATAACTGCTCAGTGATAACATTGAGAACCTATCTAGATGGACAAAAAACATGGGGCCGGCTGTATCATTGGACAAAGTGAGGCAGGCCCCTTAAACAATAGATTTTGGGTATCATAAAGGGGAAGCAAGTAGTTAGTTATTTAAATTCTTCTTCTTCTGAGGAGGAGGAGGAATCATAACAGTTCTGCCACAGATAGAAACATATTTTACACTGCCCTGGCTTTTGAGAGGTTGTTTATTTTGGATTTTTCAGAAAGATGCCCTTTGTGCAGGGTTCACGAAACACACAGAAATGCCATACAGTAGGACTCCAGTATCTGCTGGGGATTGGTTCCAGGCCTTCCAGTGGATAATGAAACCTGTGGATAAGAGAGAACATCTGCCCAACCACCACCACCCAAACTGCTGTTTCCTGACAGTAGCTTGCTTTATGACTGCTGTTTCCTGACAGTAGCTTGCTTTATGACTGCTGTTTTGAGACAGTAGCTTGCTTTATGGGTGCTGTTTGTGACAACAGCTTGCTTTACAGCTTGCTTTGTGGCTGCTGAATTATTTAATTTTTTTCTTCTGCCAACCGTGGATAGCTGAATCAGTGGATACAGAGGTCCTACTGTAATTGTAATACATTTAAAAAGATCCTGTCAACTCCATTACATTGGAATATATCAAAAGTTTAAATCAGTGGTTCTTAATCTTTGGGTCCCCAGATGTTCCTGGACTGCAGTGCTGAGCTGGCCAGGATTTCTGGGAATTGCAGTCCAGGAACATCTGGGGACCTACAGGTTGAGAACCACTGGTTTAAAGTGTCATAACATACACTAATAAGTCATCCTGTGGTGAAGCTCTGTCGCAAAGTGGGAAAGATGGCACTGTCAAATGGTTGCTGAGTTGATACCTTTTTCATCTTAAAGAGTGTCTGCAGTTTACATAGAATGTAATTGAGTTGAATACACCTTTACAATAAAAAATCTTGGAAGTTGGAAGTGGCTTATAAGGCCATCAGTCTCTGGGCAGTTTTTAATTACAGTATGCAGGCTACACATTGCCCCCCCCCCAGCAAGCTGGGTACTCATTTTACCGGCCTCGGAAGGATGGAAGGCGGAGTGAACCATGAGCCTGCTACCTGGGATTGAACCCCAGGTCATGAGCTCAGTTTTGCCTGCAGAACAGGCATTTAACCACTGCGCCACGGTGTTCCTACATCAAAGAGAGGGAAAGAGACCCAGAGTGAAGAGGTGGGGCTCTCTTTTTACATTTAAGAGACCGGGAAAGAATGATGGTTTAGTACTGAACAGATGGTTAGTCATCCCAGCTGAGAAAGGTCCCTCCCAGCCAAACCTACTGAAGACACCAGGGGAGGTTGTGAAATCTCCAACACTTTAGGATTATGGACGTTCTATTCCAAGAAAGTAACTTTCCAGAATTTCTTCTATGCCTTTTTTTCACATAGGAGTGGAACATATATTAATTCCATGTCACACCATTGGCGCAAGTCCCCGAGTTCAGATTCAGGGCTTAAACGGTCTGTCTTGGGTTTTTTTTTGCAAATCTGCAGGTCTTCTGCTCTCCCACCTCTGGATTGGCCCCTCCCCAGTCAATATGAGCAATATGAGTTGAAAATCGAAGTGCAGCCTCGAACTCACCACCGTGCCCACTACGAGACAGAGGGCAGCCGAGGGGCAGTGAAAGCCGCTCCAGGAGGACACCCCGTAGTAAAGGTATCTGCAGGGAGGGCAAAGGATCCCAAAGCTCCTGCCGGAGTCAGGGTGGAGGGGGTTACCGCCTCAGACTGGGTGGATCTGGGTTTAAATCTCCACTTGCAACCTTTTGGCGAAGCTACCGACTAGAGATGGTCACGAAACGCCAAAATGGTGTTTAATTTCATCTTTCATTTTTAAAAAAATGGTTTTGGGTTGTTTTTCATTTGTTTCATTTTTCGTTTTTTCATTTTTTCATATTTTTTTTAACTTGCACCGACCAGCTGGCCCAGTTTTTTTACTTATAAAACATTTTCCCCCTTATCGCGCTGACCAACTGGCCCATGGGCCAGGTCGGCACGTTTTTATTTGTTCATTTATTTTTATTTTTAATCTGCCACTCGATCGTGCCCAATCAGGTGGGGGAATGGGTGGGCTTTTTAAACTCCCCCCCCCCCGTGCTCTAGTTGATCGGCGGTGGCTTCGTCGGGGGGAAAAAAGTCTCCCGTTTTTCCCCACGGTGGGGAGGGGGGAAGACCGCCGGCTTTTTCCCAGGGGGGAAAGGAAAAATGAATTGAACAAAAAGGAAATTTCCGTTTCGTTTTGTTTCATCTCTCTTTGATGGGTCTGTTCATTATTTGTTTCGTTCTGTAACAAAATGAATAATGAATAACGAAACGAATTAAAAATTATTTCGTGTCCATCTCTATTACCGACTCTCAGCTTAATGTGCTTTACAGAGTTACTGGGAGGAAGGAGGCCTTTTGCCAGGAGCTCTTGGGAGGAAAGATGGGGCAAAACTCTAACGGTGAATTTAATAATGTGGGAGGAGAAGAAATGGAGCAAAGGGTGATGGTGGTGAAGTTGTCCTAGAGGTCATCTAGACCAGTGGTTCTCAACCTGCGGGTCCCCAGATGTTCCCGGACTGTAACTCCCAGAAACCCCTTCCAGCGCAGTGAGTGGTGGAGGCTTCTGGGAGTTGCAGTCCAGGAACATCTGGGGACCCACAGGTTGAGAACCACTGATCTAGACCTTCCAACAGAGGCCATTTAGAGCTGACGTACCCCTAAGAGTTTGCTGTCTAACTTTTGTTTGAAACACTTGCTGGGGGGGGGTGGAAGCCTGAGGACCCCCAAGGCAGTCTGTTTTACCCACTGAACTGCAATTCTACAGTTCGGGGGGAGACCGAAAGGAAGATCTCCGAAAGCCCAGTTCAAAACTGTAGCTCCTGCACCTCACTGGCTGTCCATGCTTAGGATTTCTAAAGCCTGATTCACACTTTACAGTTGGTAAAGTATGAATAAGGCATACTGTACTTTTCTTCCGGAATATGGCATAAACGAGCTTATCAGAAAACCTGCGCTGGCTATGCTTCCATTGTCAGGAGTCCTAGAGGCTTGTTCAAAGTCCAGCTCGGGCTCACCAAATTTGGCCCTCCTTGCAAAAAGTTTGGACACCCCTGAATTTGCTAGATAAGTTGGCCATTTCGGAACAGAAAATGAGTGGCAACAAAGAAGTACCGTAAATTGACAAACATCCAAAGCACACAGAAAATAAACCCACAAACATCTCCTCAAAACCTCCTCTCTAACAGGCAACTTGAGAGAGAGAGAGAGAGAGAGAGAGAGAGAGAGTCACACCTCTGCAGCTCTTTCCAAAATCCACAACGTGTGGGTTGTTACTTGTGTGGCTTCCCTGGTGGATGTGCAAAGTGGTCCTGATAAATGGCACATGGCAAGAATATCGCCTGTAATGTGATGTCACAAACAGGGGGCAGATTGCGCCTAAATCCATCCACCCCTTGCGACTTTCTCACACATACCTTAACTAGGCCGTTTCCGCCAAATAAATCCAGTCTGAAAGGGGGCAACAGCTTCCTTCTCTTCTCTTCTCTGATAGCAACTGGATTCTGTGATTCTTAGCCTCCCTTCCAGCTCTCCACTTCTGAGAGGGTTAAACAATGCTCTTTCTGCCCTCCTTATTTCCATCATCTTTTCCTTCTTGGGGCTGGTTTGAAAACAGCCATTGGAGTGATGAAATGGCGCCCACTTCAAAGAATTTCCTAACTGCATTAAAAAAGTAAGGGGAATAAAAAGAAGGCAAAACAAAACAAAAAAATACACCCAGTGGTAAATGTCACAGGCTTTGTTTAGGACAAATTGTGCAATCGAGGTCCGCTAATGTAGGTTAAGTAAGAGGGAAACGGTTGGCTTAAAATAAAACAGGAATGAGTGAGTGGCTCTTGGCCTGTTCACTCTTCAAAGGAGACGATGAAGGAAGCAATTTTGGAGCAAATATATATATATATATTTGGGTAGGAATAAGCCTGGCGTAACTTCAGTGAAACTCCTTTGGTACTATAGTACAGGGCTGTCCAACTTTGAACAGGCCGGGGTCTACTTTTTTGGACCAAAGTACCTGAAGGGCTACTACACTAAAACCTCTACTTACGAATTTTATCCGTTCCGAGCACATGCTCATAATTAAAAATCTTTGTAAGTAGAGCAGCGGTTTCCCATAGGAATGCATTGAAAATAAGACGATGTATAGCATACTTGCACTGGTCATTTTTTATCTGCATGTAAAACTTCAACATGTTATAAGGGATTCCTATTTCATTATCAGGAAGAAGTTTGTCTAGGCCAGGGCTGTCCAGTTTTGAACAGACTGAGGTGCTGATCACCTGACTGGTGGTGGGAGGAGCAGGGGACCAGCCATGGGCCTTGAACTGCCCCGCTTGGCTGAGAAAGTGGGCTGGCAGACCCAGACCTTTGCTGGGGCAGTGGTGGTCCTTGGGATGGGGGAGGGAGGGGTGGAGAACTTATCCCCTCACTTTTTATTAATGGATGGAGGGCTGCTTTTCAACCCTTCGCAGGCTACTGGTAGCCCCCTCTTTATCTGTTGGGCAGGCCTGCTATAGTACATTATTTTTATTCTTGTGCTCACCTGACCTAATCCATATATAATTTTATGGCTTTTCTAAAGGGGGATCTGCTAGAGACAGCTTTAAGTCTAGAAACTCTGCTCTTTCGGTCTCTCCCCCCCCCCACACATCCTTTTTCTTTATTCCCATCCTCCTCCATTTAAAGCATTCCCCTGTAGCCAAGCTCTTGGGTCTGCCCTTTCCCACGCTCCTAGGTCCAGAGTCCCAAGGCTGGTGTCCTTCTGCACCCATTTCTCTGCGTCATTCTTGGTGAATGATAGTGATAGCAAATGGGGGGGGGAGAGAGAGAGAGAGAGAGAGAGAGAGAGCTCAGGGCCATGCATATAGGAAAATACACCCCCCTGCACTTTTTTGAGAAGTCTTCTCTTTTCCTTTTGAATGTGTTCAAATTTTGACCCTTCCCTAGGGATCCATTTGTAAGCTACACATCCCATTGATCTTTCCCCCGCAATCTTTCTATTCCATGGCTTGGGGGAGGGAAGGAAAGTTACTTTTGGGGAGGACGGTAACTTCCAGAATTCCTCCGGCAGCAGGGCTACCAGTGAGCCTGGGCAGAAGCTTCTGGAAGTTGCCAATTTTTTCAAAGTGACTTTTTTTTCAAGCTCTGCCTTCTACTTTTGTCATCATCACCCCCCCCCCAGCAGAGATCTGTATGGGTACCAAGATTGCTTTCCTTATTTGGACCCCTCCCTCTACCAAAAAAAAGGGGGGGGGCTTCCTGGAATGTTCCATCTTGCATGACATGACGATGGAGGAGGAGGGGATGTCGAAAAAGGAGTGTTTCCTTTAAAGCTAAAATTGACTCCAGCTGTTAAGTCTTGGCTTCTGATTAAAACCATGTGGCCAGACCCTGAGGCTAGACCACCAAATGGCTGCTGTTTCCAACGGCAGGAGGGAATGCCAGAAAGCTTTGACTGGTAAGGGGTGCTGGAAGTGGAGACAAGGAACAAAACGATAGATGGGTGGTTCTGAAATGGTACGGCCCATCTAGGGGACGGAGTTTCCCCGTTCACGTGCCTGCATTTGGAGGTCTAAATTCAAAATGGGAGTTAACCTGAGTCCTCTGAACGAAATTCAGCTATAATAGAAAAGAATCTAAGCTGGAAATAATGACACCAGTAAGTGGGAAAGACACAGAACAACATTTGAACCTTTCTCTCTCTCTCAACTGTTGGTATTTATGAACATTCCGTGACACCACAGCTGTGGAGCCTTGGGGAAAGGTGTTTCCTATCTCTGCTGACTGAGAACTTTTGATGCTGACATCTGAGCATGGCTTTCTGTATTTTGTCATTTTGTCAATGAAAGAATGAATCCAATCACCCTCTTGCCACTGGCAAGAGTATTGATTATAATGTGATATCACAGAAAACGTTCAAAAAGTTTTGCAAGATAGTTTAGCCCTGCCATGTCTGCTGTAGAAATGTGTTGGCGGTCAATCCATGAACTTATCTCAAGTGTGGGTTAAGAAATGCTTACCGTGTGAAAATAGTAAATTTGTTTTGAAATGGCCACATTGCAAATGAACTTTTTTTTCGGGGGGGGGGGGGAATCAGTCTTGATATAAATGAGCATGAAAATTGAATCTGTGGTTTGGGCAATTTCCCCCTCCCCCAACACATAAGGACAAGAAGCCCACTGTTAACACTCCCCCCCTCACATAAGCTTCTAGGCTACGATGAGAAGCCCCTCACCCTTCAAATGTTCATTGGGACGGCGGATGAGCGGAACCTGCGCCCCCACGCCTTCTACCAGGTGCATCGTATCACTGGCAAGATGGTGGCCACCACCAGCTACGAGTCCATCATCAATGGCACCAAGGTCCTTGAAATGTCCTTGCTGCCCGAGAACAACATGACAGCCAAGTGAGTCCCCCCCTTTTTTTTTTATTTTTACAACCCTGTGGATTGCCTGTAAGAGTTCTGGGGAATACAGTATATCGGAATGGAACTCTTCCAAATCCTGTAGTAGGAAATCTGGATTATCAGTTGAGGTGTGACCTCCGACCACAGGTGGCACATTGCTGGAGTCCCAAAGTCTTTAAGGTGCAAAAAGATTGATATAGCATGAGATTTCTCGCCTCCAGTATCTTAGCAATTAGCTTTCCTAGTTTTGTGGTTGATCATCATGAGATAAATTGACTTCTTTTTTAAAGTTTTAATTGTTCTGCCTCAAACCTCTGTGGAGTTCCTACCAGCTTCTAATGACATGATATGAGCATCATCTGATTTGTCCCTGGGAATGTGCAGAACGCAAATGAGTCTTGTTTCTTTGGCACTGGCATTTGTAGCCTGGGGTGGAGACATGCTGGAGGTCTACAGAAAAATCTTTGAGATATGCCTTTTATAGGTCCATAAGTTTGGATTCTCTTATCTTATGGGTCTGAGCAGATAGAATTACATCTGTGGGCTTGGCTGTAGACCAGTGGTTCTCAGCCTTGGTGGGTCTCCAGACATTCTTGGACTAGCATCTCCCAGAAATCCTTGCACAACTAGTGGTGAAGGCTTCTGGATGTTTTAGTCCAAGAATATCTTGGAGGGGGGGCACAAGGTTGGGAGACACTGCTGTATACAACAAGACTGTGGGAATTAAAACCAGGTTCAGTAATACCTTGGTTTACAAGCATATTCCGTTACAGAAACATGCTTATAAATCAAAGCACTCGTATATCAAATCAAATTTCCCCATAAGAAATAATAGAAACTCAGATGATTCCTTCTAGGGCCCCATCGACTACATACCGTACACACAAAATGCCCAAACTCCCAAAAGACGTTTGCTAGAAGTTAGCGTCCACACCACGGAATATGCTCTGATTGGGACCAACAACTGGATTTTACTCTGTGTTTTTAATGTGACAATAATAAAATGCAATTTGTAGCTGTGTGTGTGTGTGTGTGTGTGTGTGTCTACCTGTCCCATGACAAGAAATGGTTTGAAAAAATAAGGGATGTTGAAACCAAATAATATAATAATAAAAATATAAAGAAAAATAAAACCCTAACCTGAACTCTTGAAATCCTTCCTGGCTGGTGCAAAGGAGACTTCTGTTCCTCTCTCCTCCCCCTGTTTTTGAGGGTTGCCTGAGATGGAACATTCCAAACAATCACCCACAATCCAACGGGGGGGGGGAGATAGAGACCATTGGCTCGCTTGTGATCATGGGACATGTTACAGTACTTGTATTCCAAGACGTAGCTTGTTGATCAAGGCAAAATTGGTCAGAAATGGTTGCTCATCTTGCAAAACACTCGTAAACCAAGGTGCTTGTAAATCAAGGTATTACTGTATGCAGATCTATATGAGAGTGAGAGTAGAGAGCAGCAGAATCTGTTTTAGAGCAGGGGAGAAATAAAAAGCCACCTTCTATTCCTCCACGCAGCTCAAATGTTTTTCTTCCACTTTTCCCCACCCTCCCCTTATTTCCTGCGTCTTCACTGCCCACCTTCCAGCATCGACTGTGCAGGGATCCTAAAGCTACGGAACTCAGACATTGAGCTGCGCAAAGGCGAGACGGACATTGGACGCAAGAACACCCGGGTGAGGCTAGTGTTCCGGGTCCACATTCCACAAGGCAACGGCAAAGTGGTCTCGGTCCAAACGGCCTCCGTGCCCATCGAGTGCTGTGAGTGCCTGGGGAAGGTGCCATGATGGGCTTTTCATTCGGGGGGGGGGGAGGCTGTGTGTGTGTGGGGAGTCCCTTTTCCTTTGCTTCAAACAGGACAGTCTTGATGGTTCCTCTGCAGGGATAGGGACTCGCGACTCTCGACTCGCTGTCAAGTCCAACCCAAGTCATCCTGGTGACTTGATTCTGACTTGACTTGGGTTTTATTTATTTATTTTATTTTTAATTTATTTATACAACTTTTATGCCGCCCACTACCCAAAGGTCTCTGGGCGGCTTACAATAGAAGTCAACAATTAAAGCAAAGCATTAAAATGTCAATTAAAACAATAAAATAAAACACTAAAATTGCCATCAAGACCCACAATCTATAGTATGTCAGTTAAAAAACTTCTGAAACAGAAAGGTTTTTACCTGGCACCGAAACATCAGCATTGGCGCCAGGTGGATCTCAGACGGGAGGGCGTTCCATAGCCTGGGGGCAGCCGCCGAAAAGGCCCTATTCCTACAAGCCATCCCTTTCACACCCCCCCCCCCCCAAGGGACGGCTCTTTCAGGAGGGCCCCCTGGCTAGATCTTAATTTTCACTTAAAAGACTTGGACCCGACTTGGGCTTCTCTTGGATGCCTTCAGCATTGCAGCACTCACCGCCTCTCCAGGTAATTGGTTCTGTTGCCGTACTGCTCTAACAGTCAGGAAGTTTTTCCTGATACGCAACTGGAATCTCGCTTCCCGTAACTTCAGCCCATTGTTGTTCGTCCTGCAGTCTTCGGTTGGTCAAGAACAGATCCTGTTGTGTGGATGCCTATAAGGCAGTGGTTCCGCGGCCCTTTAATATAGTTCCTCATGTTGTGGTGACCCCCTTGCCCTGCTTGGAAGAGGCCACAAGCCCCCTTTGGCAGGCCATTGCCATAGGCGCCATAGAGAACTTCCCTCTATACAGGCACCCTCAGCCAATCGCAGCTTCTGGTGCCATTGACCGACATCCCCTCCAGCCTTTCAAGCTGTAACTCAACTCTTCCCCCCCTTCCTCCCCTCCTCCTCCAGACCCAAGCCGTTCGTGCCTTTTTCTTCACTGGCTCATGGCGACCCCTGTGAAATGGTTGTTCGGCCCCCAAAGGGGTCCCGACCCCCAGGTTGAGCACCACTGCTATAAGGGATGGGCCTGTCTACCTGCTTCTGCCACTGCTGCCACCATCCTCAGAGGCATGTGCTAGCTTATCAAGCTGGGTGATGGGTGCGTGGACATAGGCAGTGGCAGCGGCTGACTCCTGGAAGGGAAGCCGGGTCTGCTGCCTCTGAGGATGGTGGCAACACCAGCAGGAGCAGGTAGGAGGCCATTGACCTGAGACTCGGTTTTGAAGCTTTCGACTTGGGACTCAGGCCCTAAGACTTCCCGCATAGCCGTTGTTCTGGAACATGTACATGCGGCCCCCCTTCTGACATGCTCTCCCCGCTCTCTTCTCTCAGCCCAACGCTCTGCTCAGGAGCTCCCCCAGGTGGAAAACTACAGCCTCAGCGCGGGCTCCGTCCATGGTGGAGAGGAGATGGTGATCAGTGGGGCCAACTTCCTGCCCGAATCCAAGGTTGTCTTCATCGAGCGGGGCCCTGGTAAGTGAAAACTAATGTAACATGGCTGCCTTTTGCTCATTCTGGGCTCCTTGATCGTTTTGGGTTCTTTTTCTTTTTCTTTCTTTCTTTTTTTGGTAGATTTATATACTGCTGACTTCATGCATGCACTGCTTGAAGCGGTTTACAATACAGTTAGGGGACAATCACCCCATCCACCCAATGGACATCTCCAGCGATCACATACAGTGGAAACAATGGTGTACTCCAGAAACAAATAAAATACAATGTATTCTCGAAGGCTTTCACAGCCAGGATCTGATAGCTGTTCTGAGTTTTTCGGGCTGTTTGGCCGTGTTCTGGAAGTTTTCCTTCCTGACGTTTCGCCAGACTCTGTGGCCAGCATCTTCAGAGGCCAAGGAGCTCAGGGAACTAGTTCTTTCTGTGCTCTGGGGTATAGAATGAGTGAGATAGTGGTTTTTAAAGTTGTGGGAAAGGGGAACTTGTCCTAGTCAGGAGATTAGGAGTTAGTCCATTTTTTGTGATGTGTAGGGATTAAGAAGTTTCACTGCAGTCAGTGAAAATGCACTTAAAGGAGGCTGCCCTGGAATGCTTTGTGAAACAATAACACCTTCAGCATCCTCTTAAAGGATGGGGGGGTGGAGGGTGGGAAGAGGCCTGATGGGATTCTATTGGGAATCCATTCCACGGGGTAGAGGCCACAACTGAGAAGCCACGATTCCAGTCTTCTTATCGAGTTCATGTATTTGTTATGAATAAGAATGGAGCCTCCATGACTGGTGACACTGTACCTGAAACCAGCAGATGCTGGGATTGTACAGGAAGGTGTAGCTTCATCAAGCCTCCCCACACACTGGATATAAGTTACATGATGCTTTGCTTTTAGACTCCTCCCTACCCTGCAATGAACCAATCACTTTCTGGTTTCAGATGGAAAGCTCCAATGGGAAGAAGAGGCAAATGTCAACCGGCTGAAAAGCACAGAGGTGAGGATTCCAGATCTTTCGATGAAAATAGCGGTTACTTCACGTCCTTCTTTGTTCCGCGGCTAGTTTTCTATTGGAGGCCAAGAGCAGAAAATCATTGGCCTGCTCCAGCCGAGAGGAGGGAAAACAAAGCAGGACCAGGAGGGACAAGCCAGAGATGTGTGTGTGTGTGGAAGAGGGGGAAAAAAGGACTTTGCTAATTGGTTAATGGGAAAGGATGGAATCCCTTTAGGTCCTAAAAACCTCCCTCCCACTGATACTGAGGGTTGCAAAAGCGTGCAAGATTGTTAATTTCTCCAACAATTCAAAGGAGCTGAAAGCATTTGGATATGCCTTCCTACTGTATTGTTTGTGTTGCCATAGGAGTGACAGGTTATGCCATTTATAATTTGTGTAATTTTCTGTTTATTAAACTTGGGTTTTGTTTTCATGGCAAAACGATGCATTAAAAAAAACTTTACAAGCAACTTAAGTAAAAAAGAAAGATATCTTTACTTACACTTGATCTTCAGTTACAGTCAGAAGAGGAAAAAGAATAAAGGAAGGAAATTGCAGAGCCAGGGCAGCGAATCCACATCTTCTGGATTCTCGCCCATTACTCTATCCCCTACACCACCTGGAGTGCTTCTAAATTGAAAGCTACCTTGCCCTTTATAACCCGCTTTGCTCCTACAGACCTCGTTGACTCTCACAGTCCCCGAATACAGCAACAAGCGAGCGTCACGGCCTGTCCAGACCTATTTTTATGTTTCCAACGGACGCCGGAAACGGAGCCCAGCTCAGGCTTTCAAGTATTTGCCCGGTATGTGAGAGAGGAGGGGCGGGGTTGATGAGGGAACAGATGATGACAAATATAAAAGCCCTCCCCACACTCACCTTGATGCAGTGGTACCTTGTACAAAGGAATTAATTCGTTCCAAATGAAAATATGTTAAGCACATTTTTCTTTGTACAAATTTCCCATAGGAATGCCTTGAAAACAGAGTAATCCCCAATCACGACCATTTTTATGTCTTATTGATTCACCCCTTAGACAATTCTGTGAAGCAAATGTCCCCTATCTCCGGAGTTTATGTTGTACAGATTTTATGTTATACAAACCGTTTGTTCTACGCGGGTCCACTGTATTTTACCCTCCTCCTCTCTTTTCTCCCCGCTTCTGTAGTGATTTTCAAGGAAGAACCTCTGCCGGATTCTCCCCGCCACAGTTTTCCACCACAAACCACTCCGTTCCCACCACAGGGGGTCCAAGGCGCCATGGATTTCAGGCCGCCCTTCCCTTACAGCCCCGAGCGCTCGCCCCCTTGCTCCCCCTATGCCCCCAAATGGAACCCGTGCTCCTTCCCCGCCCCACCCCGCTACAGCCCCGCCGCCTTCCGCTTCCCTGCCAGCGAGGCCTATGGCGGCGGCGGCGTTAATCTCTCCATGTCCCTTCTCGCTCCACCACCCCCACCCCACTTCCACGCTTTGGATGGCCGTGCCTCGCACTTCCAGGGCACCGACCCCCAGCTCGGCCCTCAGCCGCCAGGGCGGGGAGATGCTCCAGGGGGCGAAAGGACTTCGGGATGGACGGATCCAGAGCTGGGGCCAGAGGAGCCGAACACCAAGGAGCTGGAGAAGCCGGGATTTAGTGGCGGCTTCCGGGATAGTTTGCCCATCCACGGGATTACGCTAGAGGAAGGTAAGCCCGGATGCGTAAAGAGTTCTGTCACCCCTAAGCTTCATTGCTGAGGGAAAGAAATCAAGATTGTTTGCAAGTAAGAGAGGACACCCTGGTGGACAGCTCAAGGAAGATGTCTACCCAGGGTGTGGCAGTGGTGAAGAAGGCCAGTTCCATGCTAGGGATAAACAAAATGGGTATTGAAAATAAAACAGCCAAAATTAGAAGAGCATTGTGCAAAACGATAGTAAGGCCGCACCTGGAGTATTGTGTACAATTCTGGTCACCGTATCTCAAAAAAGACTTGGTAGAACTGGAAAAGGTACAGAAGAGAGTGACTAAAATGATTACTGGGCTGGGGGACCTCCTGTATGAGGAAAGGCTAAAATATGTGGGGCTCTTTGGTCTGGAAAAAAGGCATCTGAGGGGGGTATATGATTGAGATGTACAAAATAATGCAGGGCATGAGTCAAGTGGATAGAGGGACACTCTTCTCCCTCTCACAAAATACCAGAACTAGGGGAAATCCACTCAAATTGAGGGTTGGGAGAGTGAGAATAGACAAAAGAATTTTTTTACCCAGCATGTTGTTAGTCTGTGGAACTCCCTGCCACAGGATGTGGTGATGGCATCTGGCCTGGATACCTTCACAAGGGGATTGGACAGATTCCTGGAGGAAAAGTCCATCACAGGTTACAAACCATGATAGAGATGTGTCATCTCCAGGCTTAAAACCAGGGTACTTCAAGGGCCAGATGCAGGGGAGTGGTATCAGGAGACAGATACCTAGTCTTTGTGTACTCCCAGATGCATTTGGTGGGGCCACTGTGAGATACAGGAAGCTGGACTAGATGGGCCTTTGTCCTGATCCAGCATGGCTCTTCTTATGTTCTCATGAAACACAATCAAGGTGCTACAACCAAGGAGGCCCCGTCTCTTGGGGCCTCTTACCGGACCTCTGGAAATAGGACAGCCTGTACAAGGTTTCAAGAGGTTGACCTCAATAGGGGAGAGGAAGGTGGAATCAAAGACCCACACCACTTCCCTTATGAATTTCTAGAAACAGAAAGCTCCCTAATGGTTCGTCCAGCTTAACATTATTCGAAACACAAAAATACTGGCAAAACATCATGGATATTTCACTCCTGGTGGAGGTCTCCAGGAACACCATTTTAAAAAAAACATTTTGGGAGTGATTATTTATTTATTTATTTATTTATTTATTTATTTATTTATTTATTTATTTATGGATGGTGAAAGAAGCCAAATCAAAAAACCCCTTTCAGCCAATTCCAGACACAGTGCGGACAGAGAGAGAGAGAGAGAGAGAGAGAGAGAAATGTGATTTCTCCTCTATGGTTTTGTTTACACTGGGTGCCTAAAGCTTGGGCATGTACCTTTAAAATGTAATTAATCCCATTGCTGCCTCAGAGGCCTGCAGACCTGTTTTTACCAGTTACCAGTTAATTTTTGTTTTAAAGGTAACGCTTTTTAGTCCTCGCAGGTAAAACAAAAAAAGTTTACTTTGTTACCTTGTGAAATAAATCCCTGAATCCCAGAAGCTGCAATTTTTGACCACACAAGACTTTCCTCCTTGTAATCAGCGTACACAACAGAAAGTGATGTGTGACACCTGCCAGCACAACAATGGTGTGAAATTCTTCAGGCATGAATTGAGAGGCCAGACATGTGTAACGATAATGTAACATTATCTAGTCTTGTGCGCTCCTGGACACATTTGGTGGGGCCACTGAGAGATACAGGAAGCTGGACTAGATGGGCCTTTGGCCTGATCCAGCATGGCTGTTCTTATGTTCTTATGATAAGATGTTATTTGTAAGGAGCTCTTTATTTGGAGCGAATTCGTTCCGAGCTCTAAGGCAGTTACTTCACATCTTCTTTGTTCCGTGACTAGTTTTGTACTATCACAGTGTTGGTTGCGATTACATGGTTTTGTCCCTGTTTCAGTGTTCCATGGTTGTGATAACTTGTCTTGTGACAAGTGTTACCTCATGGTCTTGTACCGTGACAAACACTGAATTTGTCTAGCTTCATTTTTCCCTTTTTGGGGGGTGGGGGGGCCTCAAAAATTCTTTTTCGATATTTCGCTTCTGAAAAGTAAAACAACAAACAAACCCAGACAGTTTTCTGAGAGAAACAAATGTTTTGTTGAGTGACAGTCGTTACCACATGGTGTCTTGTCTCGGAACAGAAAGCGGGAACAAAGAGTGACAAGGGAAAACCCGACCCCAGCACCAGGTACAGAATTGTCGCGCTTAGCACCCGTTCTGGGGGCATAATTAAGACAAATTTCAATAGTTGTGCGATGGACGTGAAGTAACATTTTTTTGTACCGCTCCTAAGCGCAACACTAACAGAGACAAAACGGACATGAAGTAACCGCCTAAGTCAGCATTACAACATGTAGCTTTGGTTGATGTTACAATTTCTTTTATGATGTTGCCGATGGTAGGAGCAGAAGCTAGGTCATGGCTGTAGCTGCTCTGAGGCCTCCTCTGAAATTCGTGGCTTTTGAGCCGTAAGCCTTTGGGGCTCGTACTCAACTGCTGTTCTCTGGATCAAATGAGAGCTGACTTAAGCCTGCTTTGTCTTCTCTGCCCTTGTCCCGTCTCTTCCCCCAGTTACTGAGATCATCGGGAGGGACCTGAGTGATTTTCCCCAGCCGTCCTGCGAAGGAGGACGGAGTTGAGGAATGGCACCCCCTTCAGGACATTCAAAATCTTCCAGAGAAAAGGAGAAACCACTCCGAGAAGGGGCAATCAGCAACAGAAAAGCCAAACAACAGTTCTGCTGGTTTTCAGGGACCCTTTGTATTTATACATCTGACATTGAGTTTCCTACCTGTGCTTTTTAATGCCTTCGGATGCCTTTTCCCGTCCTTATCTTGGTGCTCCTATAAAATGCACTGCAACTCGGATTTCCCTGCAGTGGATAAATAGCAGGGGTTTCTTTTGCTGAATCTTCTGTCCTCTGTTGACGACGTCCAACCCAGAGAAGCCTCAAGAAGTCCGGCGGCGTCTGATCGTCAGGAGAAAACACAGATAGGACTATGGACCAAATCTGGGTTTGGACCATTGACTCAGATGGCCACTAAGAGGCCCAAATCTTTCCTCCATTTATCTACCCCCCCACCCGAAATCATTCTATGATGTTGGCCAGTGGACAGTCCTGTGGCAGTGAGTTCCATGGGTTAGTCCTTCCTAAAATATCCCATGCTAGTAAAACTTTTTCCATCTACCACATCGTTTTGTCTCCACATCCATCCCGTCATTTCTCTGTTATCTATCCTTCCTGACTGTTTATCCATTGACACTCGATCCAGATAGGCACAACACTTCCTGTCTTATTTTGGTCCTTTCTCCTTTGTAATGGAGGAAGGGTGAATTCTCTCTCCCTCCCCCTTTTAATGGTAATGTAAGTGATGACAGCCATACAAATTAGGCTCTGGAACAATATTCTCAAGAAAAGGTGGAACCTTATGAGGGTGGGGTTTTTTTTTGCCATGAGGTGATCTGCAGAGCTCCCCAAAAGCAAAAGTATTCATAATTTTGACCTCTTCCCTCTGCCCTGACCCCCAACTCGTAGGTTAGAATTTTGAGGGAGATTTTTTTATTTTCTGGAATTCACACAGAATTGATGCAGGGGAAGCAGTATACAAGAATAGGTCAATTTACGTCCATTTTGGTCCATTTTCATATGTTCTCAAAGCAAATGCCATTTTTATTTCCATACGGGTTTTTAGATAACTATAAAAATCCATGCAAATCAGTGATGGGGGGAGAACAAAAATACTTCAAAAATGAGCTGCTCCAAACACTTATTATTATTATTATTGATTTATTATGCACCAGAGTTCCTGTCATTTGTATCAAAAACAAACAAAGGAACAAATACCATTGTGCATGTATAGGGGATGTTAATATGGGCCCATTTTATCCTCACAGGTGAGAATGAAAATGTCGAACGTTGTTTACCTGCTGGGCGAGGTTATAACTTTTGGACTTTTTTTTTTAACAATTCAAGGTTTTTGTGGAAAGAAAAACTTAACAATCACAAAATCAGTCAGAACTATCCAAGACTTTATATTTTGTGTAATATATTTTTGGCTAATAGTGGTCTTTTTTTTATGTGTCAGTGAAAAATCCTGTAGTGGTTGTCAGTGTTTTCAACAGGAGCCACCTGTTCTACAAGATAAAATCTGTGAATATTCTTCACACTCTTACAGTGCATAGAACTTGGAAGGAATGGTCAGAATTGTTAGATATGGGCATGAACTGCTGATTTGGTAGTTCGCGCTGGTTTGTTTCTTAGCCAAACAGGTGTTCAGCGATTCCCCACCCCGCCTACTTCAGCAGACGTCAGCTCGGAGGCTACGCCTGGCTACGCCTGGCTTCCTTGCCTGGCCTCCTCTGGGCACTCCCTCTGAGTGGGTGTGTAAATGGGAGAAGGTAGGGCTGGGAACCGTTCAACACCTGTTTGACCAAGAAACGAACCAGCACGAACCACTGAACTGGAGATGTGTGCCCATCTTTAGTCACAATCGTTTTGGTGAATTATGCCCACCTAAGTGGGCTGCTATAATTCACGACTAGTGAATGGCTACTGGCTAACAAGTTACCAGTTGTACCCAGCATTGCACCTGAGTCTCATGAGCTGGTGCACAAGGGATGCAAGTGCACACTTGTTAGCTGTTAATTTGCACTATTGCACCCAATGCCATCATAACCTACCAGTAAGATTCTGCTACTGTTTTGGAACTGCTCACATTTTTAGGGCATTAAATACCATGCGGACTAGTAACCTTATTGATTTAAAAAAAAAACATAACAAAGGCCCCAGTCCCACGTCCCTTTAAAAGCAATTTAAATTACCAGATAACCTGTGTCTAAAAATGCCATCCGCATGGCCACCGGGCTTTTTGAAAAAAAAGAAAAAAGAAAACCCGGTAATGATCTCTTAAGCGAGGTTTCTGTGACTCACCCAGGAGGTAGGGAAAATTTTGCCTCGCTTTGAAAATCCAGCTTTTAAGGAGGAAGATGCCGTGAGACCACGCAGATGATCCGGGTTTCTTTTTCTTTCTTTTTCCATAGCACCGGCTGGCTGTTCCTGGGGCTGATGGGCTATGTTTTTTTAATTGCTTTTCACCTTCAGGAAGCTCTATCCGGTCCTACAAGTTTTAATTTCCTCCAGCCAAGTGGTTCATTTTTTTCAAATGCTCGCACCACCTGCTGGCCAAGGGGGCTGAACTGCACTTTAAAATAATAAAAAACAGCTTTTGACGTGGGAACTCTTGTCCCACATTTAAATCACGTGATGGGACGAAGAGGAAAAGCCGGACCTTCAGAAGATCAGGATCAAAACCCAGGTGTGACCACGGTCAAACAATATGTTTCTTCTAAAATGCTTCCAGAAACAGTAATTTGGCTGTTTCTACCACCACCCCAATTTTAAATGGATTTTTGCAAAAGTAGCAAAAATTCAATTAAGTTCAATTAATAATATGCCATTGAAATAATGAACAACAGTTGACAACCAACATTTCAATTATCAACAATGCCTAGATCATTAGTTCCTAAAAATAATGCACCAGAAGATATATTTTTATTTTCAAAGGTACTGAAATCACCGACTGTCTCTGTAGAAAATGGACTGGTGTCTAAATTCTGAAACCCACCCTAATCTGATTAATTTATGAACGCATAGACCGCTGGTTAAGTTCTCTTTGGAAATTCTAGCTTTCCAAAGCCTTCTTCCGTCTCTGATCGCAATGCCTGTCTGTATCCTGCATCAACAGAATGTATGCACTGAAGGATCTTCTGTCTGTGTGCAGGTGTTATCTATCTGATACTTGGTGTCTTGTTGGCACCAAAAAAGGGTCCTTGGACATCTATTTTTCAAGCCCTCTTGTCCCGGTTTCAGCTGATGTCCGTGCTACAATGACCTTTCTCAAAGATGGGGGTGATGCAAAAAGCAAAGCAGGAGCAAAGTGTTCTGCTTATATACTGCCCCATACCACTTCCAGTAGTGTCTGGGTGGTTTACAGTTTAATTATGCAGGCTACACATTCCCCCCCCCCTGCAAGCTGGCTACTCAATTTACTGACCTCGGAAGGATGGAAGGCTGAGTCAACCATGAGCCGGCTACCTGGGATTGAACCCCAGGTCCTGAGCACAGTTTTACTTGCAGTACAGGCATTTAACCACTGCGCCACGAGGCTCTTTACATCCTACCCTCCTTCCTTACTTCAAGAGTTGCCAGCCTTGGTATTCAAGAAATCCTTTGATTGCCTTTGGTTCATGGCTGCAGCATTGTTTGAGAAGCTGTGATTGTGTACAAAGAAGGACTACACTACAGAGAAACAGATTGCATCTGTACAGTGTTTCCCCCCAAATATTTTGTTTTTGTTTTGTTTTCACAAATGAAGAACTGGCAGGGGAGGGAAGAAAGCCATACATTAATAGTATATTGCATTTTTCTGCTAAAAATATTCTCAAGTAAAGGTGGAACCTTATGAGGTTTTTTTTTTTTTTTTTTTTTTTGCCATGAGTTGATATAATAAAAAAAAAAATTTATTAATAATTCTGACCTCTTCTCTCTGCCCCAACCCCCTACTTGTAGTTTAGAATTGTGAGGGAGATTTTTCTATGTTCTGGAATTCACAAAGAATTGACACAGGGAGAGCAGTATGCAGGAATAGGTCAATTTACGTCCATTCGTATTTGTCATAAAAAGAATCAACAAATACAAACAGACAAATGTTTAGCGATTTTTGATTCGTCAATTTATCAGCCTACAAAGTGTCCCCCGAGCCCCCCAGAGACACCAAAATTGGAGGGAACACATCCCCTGACTCTCTGCTACCATGTGTCCAAGGTGAGGTTGGGTTTCTTCAATCCAATTTCTAAAGACACATTCCTAGGGCCCCCCAATTTGTCTGAAATCCAATCTTCACCAAATGTAGAGAGGTTGTGGAGGTTAGTTGGGAGAAACATCTCTGCATGTTTGGTGTTTTTAGGTGCTTGTGGGGGGTACCTATTGCTGATAGACTTCTGAACCCCAATCTTAATCAGACTTGTAGGGCTTGTAGAAAAGAGATAGAAGAAGCGCCACTGCAAGTCTGCAGCCTCCAGATGGCAGTGTGGGCTTTTTATAGACTTTCAAAGGGAAGATGACTTGATTTGTTGATTTGTCACTGGAAATGTATTGATTCGTCAATTCATCAGCCCTGACAAATCTTAACAAATCACCCCCATCGCTAGCTGTGAATACTGGGCTACAGCAATGAACTAGTTCAGGAATGTGTTTAGTCTATCAATATCCTGTGATGTGCATTATTCAGTAGCAGCAGGTTGTGCACAGCATGGATTGGCTGGTTCCTATTAACGTCACCAGGCAGCCCCTTTCTTCTGCTCTCACAGTGGTTTTGCACTAAAAGAAAACAGTTAATAGGCTCACAAGCAGTTAGATAAAGATTGCACCGATTACTTCTTAAACTTGACGATGAAGCTCATGCTTTCAATGGCCATTCGGGTGGGCGGCTAGGAAAAACATGGGAAAACACAAAACAGGAAATGAAATATACGTCAGGAAGTTAAAGGATGCTCTAAGATTTGGATGGGTGGATCTTTGGCTTGTTGAAGGGTGATTCAGACGGAACTTGAACAATACTCTGACATTTCCTAGGTGGGGGAAGTGGTGTGTCCTGCAAACACACATATCCCCAAAAATACATATATTGTGGGGTTTTTTTTGGGGGGGGGGTGCAGTGGTGGACATGTTTTGCAACAGCTAGCACAAAAGATGTAGTGAGAATAATTCTTATGCAATGCCATGAGGGTGTTTGTGAATCTGTATTTCTGACAGGGAGGCTTTTTTTTTTTTTAAGGGAAGTGGTGTGGAAGGAGCTAGAGAAAATGTGGAAGTTCTGATAGAGTAAACCTTTTACCCCCACCATGCATTCAGCCCAAGCAAAACTGCACATCCAGATCCTTTGTAAGGAAAGGTTAATAAATACAATGCAAACTGGGGGAGGAATGCAAAAAACCCTTTCTGTGGCTTTGCACTGGAAGTTGACTGTATGCCGCCCTTCACTCTAAATTTTATGTTGTGTGAACCACCCAAAGTGGCCTTTGGTTAGATGGGTGGTATATAAATTGAATAAAATAAATAAATAAATCCTCCATTCTTTGTAGTCCAAACACATTTAGGTTAGCAGGTACTGATTTACTCTAGCCTGGTGGTTCTCAACCTGTGGGTCCCCAGATGTTCCTGGACTGCAGTTCCCAGAAGTCTTCATCAGTAGCGCAGCAGGCCAGGATTTCTGGGAGTTGCAGTCCAGGAACATCTGGGGAACTCACAGGTTGAGAATCACTGCTCTAGCCGATAGCGACTCTCAAGACTTTCAGGCAGCTTGGGAATCTCCAGATAGCAATGGACTGCAAAACCTCCCCCTCCCCTTCATCCTTCATCCCTTGCGATGCTGGCTAGGGCTAAACTGGGGTCGCAGCCCGACCACAACTGGAGGGGGGCAAATCATTCAGGCAGAGCATCTTCCACTTGCGGACTTGATCGTAATTCGAGATGTCAAAGAAAAGGATCAAGGAGAAAATAGAGTCTCTGGCCACGAAAGCTTCTGCATGAGATTTGTGTGTGTGGCTTGAGTTCTTGTTCACAGATATAAGTCAAGGCTGTCTCTAGTCCTCAGAGTTTTTTTTCTCACCAGGAAAGCTGATTACATGTAAGGTCCTGTGGCCAGGGGCATCCCTCCTCTTGATCTCTAGACCAAAACTTGAGAAGGGGGGTGTTTTTTAAAAAAAGTTTTGCAATCTTGCAGGGATGGCAAAAAGAGAGAGAGAGAGAGAGAGAGAGAGAGTACCACAGCTGGATAGGTTGAGTTATAGGAAGCCAGATTTAGACTGAACATCATGAGAAACTTCTTAACTGTTGGAGCGGTATGACAATGGGACTAATGACTTTTGGGAGGTGGAGAGTACACCAGCGGTGGAGGCGTTCAAGAGAAAACTGGACCACTATCTGTTGGATCTCTTTTGATTTTGATTCCTGCATTGGGCATGGTAGTAATGGTCGTAATGGTGATGGCATCTGGCCTGGATGCCTTCAAAAGGGGATTGGACAGATTCCTGGAGGAGAAGTCCATCACAGGTTACAAACCATGATGGAGATGTGTCATCTCCAGGCTTGGAATCAGGGTTTTTCAAGGAACAGATGCAGATATCTAATCTCGTGAGCTCCCGGACACATTCGGTGGGGCCACTGTGAGTTACAGGAAGCTGGACTAGATGGGCCTTTGGCTTGACCCAGCATGGCTCTTCTTATGTTCAGGGGGATGGACTTGATGACATTATAGGCCCTTTCCAGATCAATTCTATGATTCAATGCTAGATCAATTGGGGGGGGGTTTAGAAAAGGGCATGAGAATCCATGTAAGCCCAAAATCATAGAATTATTTAGAGTAAGGGGTGACGCGAGGGAATCCTTTAGTAGTCAGTGTTTGTGGAAACGTCATCTCTCCACTGGCTCACCAGGATCTCCATCTGCTGCAGGTGGGTTCCATGGAAGGCTCTCAGCCAGCATACTGGCAATATAGGTGCTTCCTTCCTAACAGCCTTTGCTCAGTAAGAAGTCTCAGAAGCCCTGATACTTGCAGTGTACCTCTTTCCATGCTCCAAAGGTCAGCACAGGATCATGTGTACTCACCTGCCTCTTAGCATTCATTATTGGGAGCACTGGCATAGCCTGAACGTAACAAGTGTGCAAATGTTTTCAACCTGAGGCTGGGCGTGCCTTTGCTTATTCTCCTCCTCCTTCTGCACACACCGCTCTGGGCTGTAGCCCTTCCCCATCTGTCTTGGGATCATTGATGCAGAGAGAGCACACGACCTTTAGCCGTCATTCCCTCAGTGGGAATTCTCCATACCACGTCACCTTCTGGCAGCTTCGTGTGTGATCCAAGTGGTGTTGCTTCCTTGTTCCTTGCAACAGTCCTTTGAAGGAAGCTCGAACAAGATCCAGCACCCAACGTCAAGCTCTCCTCCATACTTCTTTCTTCCAGCTTTTGGAATCTGGAATCTCAGGAACAGGGATGAATGCTGGGTATCTCCTGGGTTGAGGCATCTGCTGTTGGCTGTTCGAGTCCCTGCTGTGCCTCCTAGACAGAAGCCGGATTCCACAATCCATAGAGCCCCTTCCGGTTCTGCAGTTCTTGGATTAGTAATGTACAAATGCAAGTCGTTTTCCTCTACCAGGCAGGAAGGCATGCGTGCAAAGGAAGTGGAGAGTTAGCCTGTGACGGGGCACACGGAATATTTATATTCCATGCTGAGTAAGTCCTGCAAGTTGTGACATGTTCCTACCTCCACCTCTGGGACGGAGAAGAGGGCAACCTAAAATATACGACCACGGCATTTTGAAGGTGTAGCTCCGACTGGATGCCAAAATTCCTGGAGACGGCACTAGCTGTCCAAGAAGGAAGTGGGTTGTGAAACCGAAAGCAAGGGTTAAGGAACCGTCGGCCAAGAGTGTTCGAGGCTGTCTCAGCAGGAAGAGGGAGCATAATCAAGCCCGACGAGGGGTGGCCTCCGGGGACCCCCCAAAAGTCAAGAGAACTCGGCCGCTCTGGGAGAATCGCAAGGTGAGAAACGTTACTCAGTGGAGACACACGGTGGGTGGAACAGGAAAAGGGAGTGGGGGTGCTGGTGGAGAGACGGCAGCCTGGCGTTTATATATTGAGGGCTCCCTGTTCCCACGAGGCCCATAAGATTACTTATCTCTGTTGGGTGGTTATTTATTGATATTTATTTATATTTGTACTTATTAACCTCCCGACTTTCCCTCAGGAACTCTGGGTGGTGTACAACAAATTGTAAAGAAAAAAACAGACAACTTGCCCACAAAGAAAAACAACGTATGAACCAATATATATATGTATCAAAAGTGGTGAGGGGGAAAGTTTTTACAGTGTTCACATGTGTCACTCTTTCTGTTAAACTCCTGAACAGCTCCGAGAGCCAGATTCTATAATCTTACAAACAAAAGCATCTGATTCCACGTGTGTGTGTTTTTTTTCTACAGGCTATTCCCCTCCCCTCATGACAAGGATAATGATCTAGTTGGTTTGTGAATTATAGGCACTGTAGTCCAAAACAACTTTTTCAAGCTCTCCCCCACCCCACCCCACCCCCACCTCCCTTGCTTCAGTCTCCCAGTGTCACCGGAAATATTGTAGCTGCTTCTGCAACCTTGCCATGCTCATTCGGAGCCCCAAACAGAGCTTGGAAAGTTACTTTTAAATAGCAACTTGTTACTGTTTTAGTGCCGGGACTCCAAAATGGTGTTCATTGTCATTACAATTGCCAATACATATAATTCTTCACCATCTTGGCGTTCAAGAAATAATCATGAGGCACTTTTAGTAGTGAGTTGTTTTTAAAATAAAAACCTAGTGTGTTAACCCTCTAGCTTGTTTTATTGATTTTCATAAATCAAAATAAGGAAGTAACCTATTTCCGGGTTTTCCTATCCCCTGGGTCTTCAGATGTGTTTGTCTGTAATGACAACAGACTTGTGTGCTGAAAATGAAGGGAGCTACGTACATGCCAGCCACATGGCCACGGACTTGCGCAACACTGGCTCTTTGGCTTGAATATGGAAATGAGCACCACTCTCTCTTCCTCAACGTGGGTGCTGAAATCAATACATTCTGAGGCCAGCCAAAACAGGAGGCACCTAGAATTGCGAACGAAAAGATTTGTGTGCATACTTTACTCCAGTCCCCAAGTAAATAAATAAATTAATAATAGGCTTTAAAAGTATAATAAATAATAGTCATGGGTTGCCAGTTCAATTCTGATTTATGGTAACTCTTTTTATTTTCAGGTACTCCAAAGTGGTTCGCCATTCGCTTCTTCTGGGGGCCATTGTACAGCTTGCCTAAGGTCACGTAGGCTGGCACTGTGGGTTATCAAACTCACAAACTTTGGCTCCACAGTTTTAAAAGTACAATAGGACCCCAACATCTACAGAGCAATGATGCCTGGGGACCCTCACCCCTGTGGATACTGAAATTTGTGGATAATTGTGAATGCCAAATATATAGTATATTAAAGAGGAAAAACAGAAAAATATTTTAGCATGCATTGCCATGCTATAATATATTCGGACCACGGATATGGGGGTCTTGCTGTACTAAAATTGCAGATTACCTCACTTTAAGGCAAGAAATCAAAAGTATATGGAAACAATACCAGGCCACCCAGCCCTCTTCATACTAATTTTAGCAAATTGAGTAATTCCAAATTCATTGGTTATCATTTTTTAAAATTGCCAATAACAGCTAATTTAATTCCTGAAATCTAAAAAACACGGGTTCCACACACGTCATCTTATTTGTAAATGTTTAGGTGGTGACTAGAGATGGGCACGAAACGAACAATTTTTCGTTTCCGTTTTGTTTTTTCGTTTTGTTATGTAACAAAATGACAAACGAATTTTGTCTCTAAAATGAAACGAAACGAACAGAAACACCGGAAATTTTGTCGTGCATTGCGTTTCCGTTACTGCAATATGAGTGAATTGCTTAAAATCCTTTAAAAATCACAAAAAAAAGAAATAAATGGTAACAAAATGGTAACAAAACGAACGAAAACGATTTTTTTTGCAAAAATCTGCGAAAAACCGAACTGAACCGAAATGGACCCTCCAAACGACAAACGACAAATGAAATGCCATTTTCTTTATTCGTGCCCATCTCTAGTGGTGACTCTTAATTTTTAGGTTTGGCCCCAGGAACCGGCAATATTGGGAAATAAGAAATTATAAATAATTATAAATAATTATAAATACAGTAATTATAAAAAAGACTAAGAACAAAACTATCTATCTATCTATCTATCTATCTATCTATCTATCTATCTATCTATCTATCTATCTATCTATCTATCTATCTATCTATCTAAGAATAAAAACAGTCCTAGGGTGACCTTTGTTGTGGCAAAATACCTCAGGTTCATTATTGGAGAACTGTAGGTCACACAAGCCTCACATTCCAGACCAAAGCCTAAAACATAAATACCCTTGTGGCATAACCACCATTGTAAGCAAGTGCCTCGATTTTAGTCATTTAACATGGATAATTGTGTTTTGTTTTGTTTGTCTAATGAACTATTGGATCCATTCATTGCTCTCTTCACCCAAATACTGTATATGTGTTATTTCTAGTCACTTGGATACTTTTTGCCCATTCGGCCAATGTAATGTATCAAGATCACAGAAATATGTCATGGTGTTGATTTTTGTTTTCAAACCTTGAGATAGAAAAACAAATGTGGCGTGTGATGGTTGTCAGCAGGGTGGTCCCATTGGGTGGAAACTGAAATTTCAGGGATGAGACAATTGAATTATCTCTGAGAATGACATCCCTAATCAAAATCCTATATTTTAACCTATAAATGCCTAAATGGCAAGGGACCCAAGCCATGTCAAGGATAGTGTCTCCCTTTATGAGCCTGCCCATATATTGAGAGGCTTTTCTCTCGGTCCCGCATCCTTCACAGGTTGTTGTGTCTGGTGGGGGTTTCTCTGTTGCTTCTCTCAGTCTTCGGAACCTCCTGCCACAGGAGGGTAGGCGCGCCACATCTTTGATGTCCCTCAGCAAAGAGACAAGGACCTTTCCCTTCACTCAGACTTTCCCTTAGTGTGATTGGCTTTCTGAGAGGTGTTTTTAAAATGGAGTATTGTGCCTTGAATCAGTTTTTAGTGTTTCTGTTTACCTTTTTTTAGCATGATATTTGTTTGATCTGTTGAATGTTTTTATACTTAATAATATTTTTAGCTTTTAAATATTGTCTTTTACTGATGTAAGCTGCCTAGGCTCCTTTTTAAGGAGAAAGGTGGAGCAAAAATGTTTTAAATAAATAAAATAAACAGCCCTCAATGAACTACAGTTTCCGTAATTCTATTATATGTCATATAGATATGTTTCTTCTCTCCCCCCCCCCCAATTTTGGATGTCCTCCTAGAGAATGCCAATGGACAGTCCTAAGTTTTAGAAATAGAGAGTAACTTAATACCTATAATAATTGTGTGCCATCAAGCAGATTCTAATATGTGGTAACACCTTTTAGAGATGTTTAAATAGTGGACTGTACTTAAATGTAGTCTACTGGAGTGCTCTGGGACTTTCCAGATTGGCAAGTTGACTTTTCTCCTACAGCAGTGGTTCTCACCTTTGTGTCCCCAGATGATCTTGGACTAAAATTCCCAGAAGCCTTCACCACTAGCTGTACTGGCCAGGACTTCTGGTAGTTGTAGTCCAAGAACATTCTGGGACACAAAGATTGGGAGTCACTATCCTACAAGACACAACCTCCCAACCTCTGGCTGCCCCAAACGTGGTGTTCCAACTCACTGAGCTATCTCACTGAGTGTTGTTTCTAGAATCATAGAATCATAGAGTTGGAAGAGACTCCAAGAGCCATCCAGTCCATCCCCCTGCCATGCAGGAACCCCCATCACAGGACTCCCAACAGGCGGCCATCCATATGAGATTTCTCCTAATCTCATATTCCCTGTGTTGGTCAAATTCCCATGAATGACAACTAGAACAGAATTCCTGTAGACACACAAATGTTCTGCTGGGAGAAAGCTTAGAAAAGCAGACTTTTTGTTGTTGCTTTCAAAATGAGAGTCCGTTCTTTGATAACCTGGTTGTCAAAAGGGTGGGACACCACTTTGCTAAATAATTTTGGTTAGCCTTTTGCTTTGCCTTGTCTCACCTCTGTGATATTGCAATAACTTGAACATAGCTGTTCAGGGAGCTTCATGGCTGAACTGGCTAGCCTCTGCAGCCCACTTGCTTCTATGATTTGTCTCATCGGAAACCATCTTTTCCCCTCTTTCAACACAGGCCTGACCATGAATAAAAACTGAAATAGTCTCCAGTGCGAGTTGGTGACCTGTTGGGAAAGATGGCTGCTCCCAGTGAGTTCTTTGAGGAGATCAGCTCGGAACACATGAAAGACTTCCATTTTATTGACCGTGGGGCCTTCGGGGACATCTACCGAGTCCGACACCAAGAGTGGGGGATTGATGTGGCTGTGAAGATTCTCAACCGGTACTGGTGGATGAGTGGGTGGATGCTAGATGGGCTACATTAATTGTGTTTCCACTCTTTGTGGGTGGTTTCTAAACCCCACCATATTAGGAGGACTGGGCTACTGTGCAGGCAAATGCCGTACAATATAGTGTCTGGGGTATCAAAGAACCCCCCCCCAAAAAAAAGAAAGAAAAGAAAAGAAAGAAGGGCAGGCATGATCCATAGGCTTCTTATTTATTTATTTATTTATTTATTTATTTATTTATTTATTTATTTA